>JAVQJZ010025878.1:0-10250 GCA_036025355.1 Leiopotherapon unicolor | reverse complement strand
CCCCCCCCCCCCCCCCCCCCCCCCCCCCCCCCCCCCCCGGGCCCGGCGGGGGCGGAGGCACGAGGGAAGGGAGGACTTGTCGTGGGCTACGCATCAGTGGATATGTCCAGTGACACCTTAATGTGCTTGGCTTGTCTGAGGAACCCCCGCAGGCAACCAGCTACACACACACACACACACACAGATGTCCACTCATAGGATTTGAACAGGAGTACGTGTGTATCTGTTTCATGAGAAAATGGGAAAAAAGGGAGCACAGTTGCATTTCTCATGCAAGCTTACATGACTGTTTTGGAGCGTGTGTGTTTGTCAGAGTGCGCCTATGTTTGTGTAATACAGTAGCACACTGCTCCGGCTCGAAACAAGCCTCCTACCGCCATCCCTCAGTTCCTCCTCCTTCCATTCATCGGTCTCTCAATTCCACAATTTTCCACCTCTGCCTTCACAATAAAAAACACGGTGTGTGCATGTGAGAGAGAGAGAGAGAGAGAGAGAGAGAGAGAGTGAGAGAGAGACAGAGACAGAGAGAGAGAGGGGAGAAAAGAGGGCCACAGCAGCGATAGTGAGAGATCATTAAAAACATGGGAATGGGATCAGTAGAAGGCAGTTGAGAGGGGAGGACTCAATTTGGGCTTAGATAGAAACATGGCAGCATGTGTGAGTGTGTGCGTGTGCAGCCAAGGCATGGATTTATAAAAGTAGGGATGGGGGTGCAGAACCGCATAGATGGAGGGCAGAGGATAAAGATGAGGGTAGGACGGAGGGCGAGAGAAGGGAATTGCCCCATCTAGTCATTAGTGCAGGAAAGGGGGTTTAGCTAGGAAGTCTGGCCACCGCAGCACCCTGTCCTGCTTAACCCGAGCCTGCTAACCATTAATGGGGATCAAACACACAGCGGGACGAAGGTGCATGTGTGTGTGTGTGACTGAGAGAGAGAGAGTGTGAACACGCGTTGAAGGAAAAGGGCATGATGGGACGTGGCGGAGGGAGACAGAACGTCCTTGAGTGGAAATGGGTGTATGGGTATGTGTGTGTGTGTGTGTGTGTGTGTGTGTGTGTGTGTGTACATGAACTGTACAAGTGTGTGAGCCTGAGCGTATGTTGTTGTATTGTACCAGTGTCTATAAGTAAAAATGTGTGTGTGTGTGTGTGTGTCCCTCATGCCCTTAGCTGCTCTAGCTGCCAAGATAAAGTGGAGCAGGCCACCAACTCACAAAGACACTCTCACAAAAAAGTAACACCATCTGTGTACACCTCTACACGTGTCTCCATGCTGCAGGACGACAAGCCTTTTTCAGAGTACGATCTCCTACAGTTTTTGGAACAATAACTGTTGATGATGTATCTTTGTGCTGCTAATATACTCATGATATGCACATCTTCAAAAATCACAGCTGCACTGAAATTGCTTAATTCAAACGGATGATACTGGTTACTGAAGGTAAATGTAAGTAAGTTGCATTTTACTGAAAAATTCATCATCCTTAGACGCTGGCCAAAAACTTCCCCAGTGTGACACTGCTGATACTTAGCATCTGATATTTACTACTATCTGTCTTGTGTGTATACATTTCTGTGATATTTCTGATTCAGCATCTGGGATAGAAATTGAGGTAATAATTCATTTTACTTTTTGCTAACATTGATCACAGTCAAAATAACAAATCACAATTGAATCTTAGCAAATCATGTTTGAACTAGAATCTAATATATCATCTGTGTCATTTGTATCTTGGATTGTGAGTCGATCATCTAAATACCGTACATACAGAATTATCCTACATGTCACATGGCATTTATAAAGGAAGACTGTGTACACACGGCTACCTAGACCCAGCTGCAGGTAATAAGGTGAACATGAAGTAGAAGGTGAGAGAAATAATCTTACAGTTCAACATAATATTTGGGGTTTTTTTTCTTTGCTAAATTGACTGGCTGTGTTATTATTTTATGATATGATACTGTGATACCACCACATTTCCTGACCCTTACATCTCTGATATTACCTCAATTTATTTTGGCAAACTTCTTTTATGTCTGTCTGTGTTAAGACGACATTAAACGATAATGGACTAAAGCTTACAGTGTCAATCTGTGCAGGTTCAGGTGTATTGGCACCTGCACTGAATCATTTCAAACAATACCCAGCCCTGTCTAAAACACTACTTTATTTGGAATTCAAAGAGATTATCACAGATTACCAATTCAATTACTGCAGCTCCAGGCATGAACCATTGGCCTTTAACTGGTTTTAAAAAAGAAGAAAAAGGGAAAGAAAAACACATTTTATGTTGTGGTGTGCTGTGGTTTAGCGGGCTGAAGCCCAAAGCCTAGCCTCAAACACCTTTAAAAAAAACAGACCTCGGACTCACATCTCCTTTTTAATCAGACAATCTTTTCCCAAAGCCCGTTTTATATCTATTAAATACAGACACATTCACATCATGTACAACTCCACTTTTCTTTCCCCCTCCCCACCTCCATCCCTGCTTCCTTCACTCACCACACTAATGAGACAGAAAAACGAGGGGAGCAGCTGGGCCTGGGGAGCGACAGAGATGCGACATGCTCGCCACCGCCTCCCCCGCCCCTCTTCCCCCTCGCCTCCCTCCCCCTCCGACTCGCCATCAAAGTAGACACAGCCCTCACCAGCGGTGGGGCTGGTAATGACCGAAGGCTCACACACACACACGCACACATGTGTGACCTATAACACTCCCTGTACGTCTGTGTGTGTGGAACATCTTGACTATTAGAGGATGGTCATGGCGGTAATGTGTGCTGTTGGTGTGTGTGTATGTGTGTATGTGTGTGTGTGGCTGTGTAATTACATCCAGTGGGAATGAGTTGTTTTTTGATTGTACAGTGGGTAGGAGGGTAAAGATATACAGCAACTAATGGCTAATAGGGGTGAGGTCTGCTCTGGACAGTTGGTACTAGACTGCTGAGGCGGAAATGACTGTTGCACCCATGTTTTTGTGTGTGTACGTGTGTGAGACTTGTGGGTCCGTCCAAATGAAATATGTAACACGAGCCATGTGTGTTAACAAGGCATCGTTAGCCCCGTTCCGTCACCTGTGGTAACTGCTGTATTGAGGCTTGCTGGATATTGCGGCTAATGATGGCGACATATATACACACCCATCATTACAGCACAGATACGTGCGCATGTGTATGAATTTCATAAATCTGATTCAACGTGATTCATTATGTTGTCATTTGGTTCCCGCATCGCAGCTGCACAGGCAGATCCATGTTGTGTGCATGGTGTGGAGGTTTTGTGTGTGTTATTTTTGCGTCTCCAACAGTGGACTCACCTGTCTGTCAGTCAGCGTGTAGATGTACTGCTGGTCGGGGCTGAACAGCATGTCTCTCAGTAAGGGACTCCCTCCCTCACTGACGGTCACCTTCTCGTAGAGCACAGCGGGACGGTTGGGACTCACAGAGTTCACCAAGATCTACAGAGAAACAGAGAGGAGAACAGTTAGGCTCACAAATGATCAATGGTCTTTTGAAATCATTACAAAAGTGCTTTAAATTGTTTAATACAGGTAGAATTAAGATCCCACATGAATTAGTGTCTTGAAAGGTGGCGTTTTATCAGGCACGAAAGCAGGAACTGTTTACGTAAAACATCAAACATTGAAGATCACAGTACCAGTACTGTATCGAAATTACTGTTGTGATAACTGCTTCTACAAAACCGACATTTTAATCCCACTTCCTCGAACAGCGCAGCTATCCAGTGAAAGCCTTCACAATAAAACGCCAAGAGGGCTTTTACTTTGAAGCGGTTGTGGGCGTGAATATACAAAACACGGGAGAGGACTGTCTGAGAAACACGCATGCCAACTTGCGCCTGAATAAAAGCTTGGATAGATTGTGAAGCAAAGTTGAAAATTATTTTACCTTTATTATACGTGAAAAGTGTAATAATTCATTTGCTCTATATTTGACGACACATTGAATATCAATCCCCGTTCTCTCACATCTCCTTCCCCCCTTCGCAATATCCAATATCTCGCATTGCATATTTTCCCCCAAAACCTAAAACACACTGTGAATGCCTCTACAGCTGGGGAGAGGGGCTACATTTACCTCAGAAGTAACAGGTGGTTATTATTAAAGTGGTAGGCAGCGTGAAATTATAAAAATTTTGGAAAAGGCTTGAAAGCGCTTGCTCTACGGAGCCTTGTAAATGGCTTAATTGAAAGGCTGTGTTAATAGCAGTATTGAATATAGTATCATTATTGTAAACACACATGATTACAGAGGTAGGTACATGGAAATGAACATTATTGACTGGGTAATGGTGTTATTATAACTGCAGAGGAGACGGCTCTATTCAGCACCTGGGAAGAACTAATGAAAACGCCTTTACAACAAGAAAAATGACAAAAAGTGGTGTGTGTGGAAACACTGTGGTCCCGTATAAAGCCAAGGGAGAGTAACAACGAGACACAATCTTCTGGATTTCAAAGAAAACTTAATCATCCAATACACCTGTAGACAAAGATTCACTAATATGCAACTATTTATCTCACAGTGCAAACAAAGCCGGCACGGGAACGCGCTCACACGTGCGCGAATGCTCAAATTTTCTTTGTGAGCTTTGCCGAATAATTTGCCCAGATATGGAAAGTAATGGTGCAGATACAAGATAGAAGATTGGCTGGCTGGGATGGCTGTGAGCCAAAGTCATCTCAGCAGCAAATGAAAAGCTCACAGCGACAGGGGGGAGGGCAACTATCAGCTCTCCATTACTGAGCTTTGTCGACTCACACTGCTATCAGCCCACAGTGACAAGGAAGGGACAGCAGGCAATGACTAGCTGGAAAATGATACTGAACACACACATACACATACAGACACGCACACATCCAGTTCACGCACGCACAAAGATACACACAGACAAATAGGTTCACATCCAGATAGATGAAAAATGATAAGATGAAAACACACACCCAGATGATGATAGATATGCATACGCTAATATTGGCTTTGATAGATACATACATGCACACACGCACACACAAACACACACATGGAGGTTTGCATGGGTGGACGCTGAGCACGCGCACACATTGCGATGAAAGAATTTATTTACAATCTCACCAAAAGAAACCAGGGGCAACAATCCCATTATCTCTCACTGCCTCTGTGTGTGTGTGTGTGTGTGTGTGTGTGTGTGTGTGCCAGAGAGAGAGAAGGAGAAAGGGAGGCCAAGAAAGATAGAGAGAGAGAAAGAGCTCATAAGTCTGTGATAAAGCACTGGAGATGAGAGGAAATATGGATGTTATTATCTAGATAATGGGCCCGTAAACAAAGGATACATTTCATTCACGGTTGGCTCGCATCTAGATGAGGATACACATACACACCCACGCGCACACATGCACGCACATACCAACACAAATGGCAACATAGGTTTTTAAGTACAGACAACCAGAATGAGGAAAAATGCTGGCTGACACACACAGAGGTGAAAGAATAGTTTTTGTTCTGAGGGCCCTCTGTGTCATTTTCTCCTTCTCTCTTTCTCCCTCTCTCCCTCACACACACACACTCACACACACACAAAGAAAAGGCATTTCTGTTGGCAGCCACATCCATCTCTGGACCAGACACCCAAGTCCAGTTCACTGGCTAATGACCAGTCCCAGCCTAGACTGGTTGTGCACACAGAAAGCGCACGATAATACAGAGAATAAAAGTCTGTCTCTCTGTCAGCTTTCCTATCTTCTGTTTGTGTCCATCTGCTTGTCTCTCTGCGCATCTTCAGTCTGCAGAAATTCCAAATGGACAAACGGCCGCCTCTCATCATAGTTTATCTCACTTTGTCCATTAGTGGTTCCAACATCACTTTAGAAACAGGGACTCAAACACTTGGCGATGGTTCCGTAACACATGTTACTTAATCTACCGTTCTCCCTCCTGTCTTTGTTTCCTTTTATGTCTTTGTTTCAAATCGTTATTCTCTCCCCATCCTTTCACTTCTCTGAGGATTCAGCAGTTCATATGCAGCGCTAACATTGTTTTTTCTTTCTTTCTTTCTTTTTTTTTAAACGTGTGGGGAGAGTGAGAAAGGTGAGAAAGAGGTAGAACAGAAGAGTGGGCGAATGAAAGTAGGTGACGTGTGAAAACAACAGGTAATAAATCGTCTCAAATCAATTTATTCCACAGGCGCTGCAGCCAAGACTAGCCACAGAATATGGAAACCAGTGAGAGAACAAAGGACTATGGAACATATAAAGTGAACAGATGGAGGGATGGGTGGGATACATAGGGAACATTTGTCTAATTGAATCAAACTGAGCTACCGTGCCTGGGAAACAAGCACTACAATCTAATAACCAGGTTATGGAGGGGTGTTGTACTTTTATGTAGGTAGAGAGCTTCGTCGTGTGCAGCTTAGCGCGTACTTGTGTGTACAATCGAGTATATCTGCATGTCAGCTTGCATGCTTATGCATATGTCTGCCATTTGTCACATTTATCTTCAAGCACCTGTAGGGCGTTAACATGCACAAATACGCTTTTTTCCCCAAATGTAGAAATTCACAGGTTTATGTTTACACGTATAATCATCGCGGCTCTGTGCGAGTGTGTGCGCGAAGTCAAGAAATCAATGCAACAGCCAGAGATGATGGGAGACAACGCTCATCTCCTCATCTCCCCTCCGTTGCTCGGCTCTCCGCTAAGTGCTTGATGGATGGATTCATAGAATGGTGCGCCGCTTGTGTTTGCAAGAAAAGCCCATCTCTGCTCTCTTGTCAACATGTATAATGTAACATTAACTCTCTTAAACACATTAGGGGCATTGTCTTAAGTAAGGACGCTGAGAAGCATTGAGAGAGGGAGGAGAGGACGAAGACAAAGCAGAGAGTTTAAGAGGGGAATAATGAGGAGCGAAAGCCACGGGCAAAGAGAAGCAGATGAATAAAGTGCAGTGAGAAAAACTATAGTTTTTGTCTCTCAATGGCTCTGATGTGAAACTCCAAAGCTGATTTTTTTTATAACTGCTGCTCAGAGATCCTCCAATGACCTACTATTGTTAATTCTCCCCAGATTTGTCACCTCAACTGGAAGTAAGAAAGAGAAGAAGTAGTAACCGGCGTTTCCCACTGCAGTTGTGCTCCCTGGAGAGAAATGCCCCTACAAGGTGGAAAACAACTGAAATCTGATATATAACGCAGTAAATGCGTGAAACAACTTGTAGAATAACTTGTCGTGGATCCCCATAAAGTGGCCCATTTCTAAAACGCACTTATATCCCCCAACATCCCTGGGGATTTTACTTGCCTGCCTGCAACATGCCTCTTGATATTCAGAAACCTTTCATAATCCCTGTATGAAGGAAGAAAAAAAGAGACTGCAAACAAATAAAAACCAACACTGCACCATCACCACACTGATGCATCCCCAACACCCACCCTCCTCCTCCTCCTACAACCTCCAACATCCTTTTTTTTTTTTTTTCCTTTCTCTAATCGGTTCTCTGTGCATTAACACCTTTCTCAACCCGACGACCCACCCAAAAGCTCCCGATGCGGCTTTTTATCTGTGCCAGGCAGGCCTGGTTAGCTCTGATAGACACGCGGGATAGCTGGCTGGTGATAGGGGGGGAGTTGGCGGTACGAGGGTGAGAGAGCTGGGCGATAAGACGGTGGCACGTCAATGAGAATGATGCCTGTCATAGCCGCGAGTGACAACTGATGGAGCTTGTGTACATGAAAGTGAGCGACTCTGAGGCAGAGAGAGCGACAGAGATCATCAATTGTGTCTTCTATTGCACAGCATGTATAACGGGAAGGAAGGAATAGGGAGGATGGGTCGAGAAGGAGGGAGGAAACGTTGGGGGAGCGAGGGAGTGAGGATGGAAGCGAAGGCAGAGCCGAGCAAGGAGCTGCATTCAAAGTCGCACTCGTTGCACAGAAATATTGTTTCGCATGGCAAATTTATATAAAAGGGGGGGAAGCAAAATCAAGGGCGGAAAAAAATGAGGTAAAGAGGAACTTGAAAAGGCTCAAAGAAAATCAATGAGCATCTCACGGAACGAAGCAGAAACGGCCCAGGTGTTCCCAGGTCTGAGTGAAAGCCCCAACGCAGCAGCACGGGAGCGTAGCTGGAGCTCCGACATTTCAAAGCAGAAGACGACATAAAGCACACATGGCTCACTAATAGCATGTAGGAGCAAACGCACGCACACACAAACACAGACACACAAACACATGCACAACTTTTACTGAGGGGTAAAACTTGACATAACTAGGTCTACCCGTGCATAATGGTAGCAGGCCCCACATTCCCACAGACTTTGATGTGGAAGGGGGCCTCATGTGAGAGTGTGTGTGTGTGTGTGTTTGAGTGAGGGAGAGTGATTGTGTGTGTGTGTGTGTGTGTGTGTGTGTGTGTGTGTAGGGGGCCCCTAGTGAAGTGGGGAATTCAGTGTGGCCCTCTCTAGAACAAAAGGAAATGAAGTAAAGCAGCAAGAGGGTCATGAGCAGAAGAGAGAAAAGAGGCAGGGTCCCGCAGTCACTGGGGGGGTGTGGGAAGGAGTGATGAAGTGGGTGAAGGAGTGAAGAACAGACGACTCTACTTTGTGTTAGTGGGCTGTAGGACCTCTGCGATCTCGCGTGCTGCAGCATGGAGCGCGCGGCCGCACTTATCTGGGCCTCGCTGATGTTAACTCCAGCATTGTTTCATGGTTAATTTATATCCATGATACATGCATTTTCTCCAGGAGGCACCTGGAGGCCATCTTTTACACAGAACGCGATCCTGTCTGCGGCCGCTGCGGTTCCCCCTTTTTTTTCTGCTGTTAAAGATCATGTGCTACAATCAAACGCTCCACAACAGCTATTAAACTGACCCAGTGGTGAGATTATTTGTTCAACCGCTCTCCGAGCTCATCTACAGTTCCATGACAAACAGGCAACCTCTGTCTATTGGAGAAGATCATGTAACATGATTGAAAGCTAGTATTATTATTATCATTACAGCTCAAGAGAAAATTGATCGTAACTGAAATTCCAAACACGTAAGTATCCACAAGCCTTTATTTAACCTCTGACCTCACAGGAACCTCACAGCAGCATTGTGTGTGGGATGAATTCACACGCGGCCAAACAAACTCGTGCTTACATTCAGTCTGACCGCGTAACGCTGGGCTCAGCAGACTACTTAATGACAGCTTCATGTAAACTGAAGATCCCCCGTGTCCCTCTTTAAGCTGCGTTTTTATATCAGCAGCAGGGGCGTTCAGATAAAGGGCTTGAAATCGCTCGCCGCCTATCGCACGGTGAGCTTGGCAGAATTTGAGCGCAGCAAGACACAAAAGAAATCCATCAATTGTTCTTGAACGGCGAGAGTCGCCATTAAAAACGTTTTCTTCCTCGTACGTTTTCTCCCTCTCGCTGAGTGTGTGTTTGTGTGTTTTTTTTTTTTTGAGGGCATTTTCAGTTCCCAACAGTAATCCAGGAGGACAGGGCCACTAGCACTGAGCACTTGAGGCCGCGTTCTCAAACACACACACGCATGCAGGCGCAGTATAGTGGGTAGCAGTGCGCTCGTTCTCTGTGATGCTCTGCTGCAGTGCATTGTTGGCAAGAAGAGAGCATCCCCTCCAAATATGAAAATTTTTTTGATGGAATAAGTCGTTTTATCCGTTTTCTCCCACAGCTCCAAGGTGGTGTGTCTTTGTGTGTGTGTGCGTGTGTCTGGCTGTTAGAAGCTGGGAGCAGATGGAGCATCACACATGAGTGAGTGATCGCCCTGATACATCTATGGGACAAATCCCCCATCGCCTGCGCACACGAACACACACACGCACACGCGCGCACGCACGCGCACACACACACACACACACGTATGGTATATACTGCCGATGTATAGAAGAGCTCGGAATAAACTTATACCATATGTGGGTCAGACACATTCAGAGAGCAGGCAGCCTTTCCTTCAACAGCACCGAGACAGACAAAGAGCTATGGTGACAATGATGGAGGAGGCGCATACTCAAACACATCTATACACACACGCACACACACTCAGAGGAATGTCACTGTGGCTGCTATCAAAACACAGTGTGTGTCTGGAGCAGGTTATTTTAAGGTCTGGGAAGGAGAACAGATGTAGCCAATTTTTTTTTTTCACTCTCTTTTATTTTAGTTTACAGAGCTTTATGGGTGTGAAATTTGACAGGAATTTTTTTTTTTTTTTTTTTGTGTGTGTACAGAAGGGAGCCCTGCT
>JAVQJZ010025877.1:0-13129 GCA_036025355.1 Leiopotherapon unicolor | reverse complement strand
TTCATATTTCCTTAAAGGTGGTGATGATTATTATGGTGATGATGAAGATGGCTTGAAAAGTAAGATTCTCCTTAATATTTCTGTCACTGAACAGATTGTTGATGTAAAATCTAAGATGTGTTGTCTTTTAACCATTTTTATTTGCCATGTCTTTAGTCACAAAAGTGAAAGTAATACTATGATCTTTCTTTGTTGAAGAGTCAGACGGAATAACAAAGATGGCGAGTATGATCCTGGGTGTTGCCACTGTTTTCCTCATTGTGGTCATCGTTGTCCTGATTATCAAAGTCAGGAGACTTCAGACAGGTACTTTAAAAGCTCCAGCATCCGCCTTTGGTTTCTCTTCTCTTGTCCTCTTTAAAGATGTGCCGATACAATGGAATGAACCCAGAGTTCCTTTTCCCCCAAACTCTGATTAACACATTTGTCTCTATTTGTTCTGTAGCTCACAATGAGGAGCAGACTCCGCCCGCAGATGAGCTGAACTACGCGGCGCTCAGATTTCACCCGAAAACGAAGGGAAACCGCAGGCCTGTGTCAGAGAGAGAGCTGGAGCCAAACGTAGTGTATGCTGCCACCAGATAGACTCAGAGAGCAGCTGGAAGTGCAGCTCTGCTTTGTCACGTCAGTACTGTGATATCAGGCTGAAAAGGTGTGAGGTTTATGGGAGATGCTGCCAGCACTTGTAACCATTATTCTCCAAAACTCAGATTTCTGTAATAAAGAGATTACATTAATGCCACATCTGCATTCTTTTTGGTTATGCTGAATTTCGACTGTCTTTGTTTTCTTCTGCCGCCTAATCGAGCTAAACTTTTTCCTGCCTTATCTGCGTGTGAGCAAATGATTATGATTGGTGTTTGATGGAGGAGGAGCCAGTGACAATGTCCAGATTCTGTCACAGCGATGGAGGTGTGCAAAGGCGGAAGACTGGGTGAAGTGCACGTTACACTGACAGGAAGCGCAGTGTGGTCTGAGCGAAACTCACATGTCCTTGCATGCAGTAGTGGGCAAGCACAAGTATTGATGCGCTTCTTGTTATTTTCCACTGTGGTGACAAACAATGCTGCCAGTAACACCGAATTTTGATGCTTCAACCACAGGAAGGCCAGCCTTCAGCTCTCTGCTGACAAACCAAACAATGACAACATGTTGTTTTTCTGCCTAAAATCCCCTCACATACATCATAACAACCGATTTTTTGTCTTTTTTTTTTCCTTCTTCTACTGACTTTTAATAGAGGTTAGAACTCTATTTATCTTCACCAACTGAATGGAAATGTTTTACCACTTACAAAAAGTTGTCCCACACAACACAACTAAAATAAAATAAAGGTATGATTACATTAAAATACACTGTCATTATCATTTGTAACATTTAAAAACTTTCTTAGTCTAGTCTAGATTAGTCTGTCACATTCCCAGTGTTGACAAGAACCATAACGGGGAAAATGTCAGGCAGACAAAGCTCGTCACAGACACACTGTCTCCGTCTGTAAGGTGACTGATGATCACACACTGCATGAAACGATGCTGCTGAAAGGGAACATACCTGATAAACTGACATTTTCTGGGCCACACAATGTGGAGAATACAAAACATGCACTGCATCACGGCCTCAGCTGCACTCAAATTCAATGTTACAGGCATTTTTAAGGTGCTGGACAGTCTCACGCTGTGCTGTTCTCCCCACCGTTATCAACTGTTATCAGTCTTGGAAAGTTTTGTGTTTGGAGCATCTTCCCCCTGCTGGCCCCAGGTGGTAAAAACATGTAATATTGTAGAGTGTATTTACATCACAAGCACCCTTTTCATTTTTATAATCAGCCTGCTCTCAAACATAGTAAATATCAACTCATATAATGTGTTACACATTTGGAGGAATATAAGTAAATATTTCCATTGTGTTCAGCTTTTAAAATACGATCAGCAGAGGTCGAGTGTCTTTTAAAAATGGAGCAAGGGCAAAAAAAAAAAACTGCAGGGTGCCAGATGCAGATATTTATGATACAAGAATGCAAACTTGTGTTATTTAAGTAAGGGTGGTGCTTTGAATGATATAATCTTGCTCAGTTTAGACTGTATTTTATGCAGGCAAGCTCTTCTAGAGCTGCTTATATTTGACATTACGTTACTGCCAATGGAAAGGAAAGGTTTTGTTAAAATATAAAATGGTTACACGAGTTCAGTATAAAATAGTTGTTTTGGTTTTTGGTTCAAGTATCATATTCAGACTGATAATAAAAATATGTCTTGCCTTGACTAAAATTGATAGTTCAGTTACTGCTCGTTGTGGGTCTGTTTCAGGGGGAGGAAATGTTACAGATTTATGAAGTATTACACTGTAGAACCAGGAAAACAGGAAAATCATATCTAGATTTCACCCACCAACCCATCAGTGTCTACTGTGATGCTGCTTTTAACTTAATGTTAAGATGAATTAACAGAGCAGCTTCCATGCCTGTACTTAACAACTCATATTCCAAACAGTGAAGTTTTTTTTATAGTGAATGCATCATGTTAGTCCTCTGAAAATCCAAATATTAAGCTGGGCTTGTGATTAAGCCTTATATTAACCCTTCTGTGAGGAAATAATGCATCACAACAGCAGCAGGGCGGCTTTCTGGTTAACGTTTTTTACCGTTACAGTTACAATGGCAGATTATTACTAAAGAGGGAGTCAATATCTTCATTTTTAAATAATTTTATTCATGCACGCCAATACAATGCAAAGTACTGTACTGTAATTCCTCACATTCCCATCAAACCTACTGGTGTAAAATCAGTCTATAGTAATTTCACTATCAATTCACTTCATGTTTAACAAAAAGTATAAAAAAGATGTCTGAAAGACCATGTGTAGAGTTTTCTGGTGCTTTATGGAAATCCATTCAGTCAAAATCTTAACTCTGGTCCATCTACACAATCTTAGCTATGCTGTTGCTGCCAGTGTTTGAAAAAAGAAAAGTCAGCGTACAGAGGGGTGACAGATTAAAGGAAACACCTGAATAAATTAGTGAAGAAATCTAATGACTGTAGATGCTTCCACACAACGTGATGCATGGTTCAATTAAGCAACAACATCCACTAAACACGCTGAGCAGGCTGGTTGGTTCTGAATCTTCATATCAAAATGACAAGAGCAAAAGATGGAAGTATTGTTGGGGCACTGATGGAAACAGCTTCAGTTGCAAGGACTGCTCAACTGGCACATTTTAACGGGAATTGTCACAGAAGTGACCTGTGCCTTTAGGTCTGTGACAAACAATAAAAACTTGAGATCCTGTTCATCACACTGCAGGGGGCATTCTGCTGGCATGGTTTGGGTCCTCTGGTTTGCTTAAAGTGAGTGATCACCTTTATCGCCTGATGAAACATTTCTATCCTGACGGGAGGGGCCTCTTCCAGAATGACAGAGCCTCCATCTGAATGCTTGGATGAGGATGATGTGAATCATATGCTGTGGCCTTTACAGTCACCACATCTCAACCCAACGGAACAACTCTGAGATTTTAGAGCTAAGTATCAGACAGATCTCTCTACCACCATAATCAAAACACCAAATGAGGGAATATCTTTAGAAGAATGAACTCTACTTGATTTGGAGAATCAATGACAAGGAGAACTGAAGCTGTCATATGGGGGACAAAAACCTTACCAAGAGACTGCTGCTTTTTCCTTTAATTTGTCACCTCTCCATACTCACTCACATCCCAGCAAAAGCTGGCAATGAAGAGTAGATTTTCAGCTGAATGGAGTGTGTGTTCAAGCAGTAAGTGAAAAAAAAACCACTTAACTAGCTAACACTCCAGGACCTGTAAATGATCAAAGTTCACTTTCACTATTACAAACCTCTGCAATACATAACTAGTAATATTTACCTATAAAAGTTCAATGTGACATGTGCTGTTTGTGTCACTTTCTACTTCAGTAGTCCTTAAAGCCCTTCACTTACCTGTTGCCTCTGGAGGTCTCCAGTAGCCTTTGATGTCGTCTCCCCCAGATTCAAGGTAAACTAGTCTCAGCTATGAGTGTCACCTGGTGGAGTATGTTACGCACTTCTTCACTTAAGCTCTAATGTGAAGCGTCTATTTTGGCACTGGAGGGGGACAAGCTAAAATTAAAAAAGCGTACGCTGATGGATGATCAAAGCTGTAGCGTTTCAGACAAAAGCAGAGGAGGTATTTCTTTAATCAGCGTGACGATTTTAACAAGTTTGTTTTGCGAGACTTCATTAATAGACGGATAATCATTAATGCCTATTTAAAATCATGAGAAGAGAGGGTTATTTTTTCGGAAATATTCGAATCCTTTCAAGCGGTTAACCTGAAGAGGTGTTTTAGCGCTGGATATAATTCTGAGCACATCTGTGAGCGACATTACTGCACAAATCCGTTTATTAAAAACATGTTCGACAATGGAAAGGTACATATGAGCGCTTTGCGGTAACTGTCCTATTAACAGTTACGTCCTACATTTGTCAGGCCTTTACGTCTTAGATTTAAGTTCTACACCTACGCCACTTGGAGGTTTGGTTTTCAATGGAGAACATGATGGAACCAACGTGCAGATTAGATTTAATACCAAACATGATTGAGTTCAGTTAAATCTAGTCACATGTTTCGCCTAGAGGCTGCTGCTTAAATTATTCAGCTTCCTAAGGTCACACACAACATCAGAACACTAATTAGTCAAACGAAAAAGTACAAATTAAAAAAAAGAGAGAAGAGCGCCGAACTGAGACGTCAAGCATTAAAAAATACTACAGCACAATAACAAACTAAAACAATCAGGGGAAAAAATACGAGTGTAAAAACTGTCCCAAAATAATAAAAACAAAAACAGACGTGGACGTCAGCAATTCAGTTCCTCCTGTGAGCGTCGCAGGGGAACGTAACGCGCTCAGCCACAGACAGGAAGAGGATAGTGTCACGTGCATCAGGAGGCGGCGAGCGGCGACGCAGTCGGACGACGATCCTGAAAAAAGAGCAAATGACACAAATGAACTGTCTGAAACTGTTGATATCAAGCACGTTGTTCCATCTTGACGGTCTGCAGGTTGGCTTGTAGTTCGAGTTTTGTATCTCGAGTTCCGTTTTTTTATTGAGAAAGATCCCTGACCGAACAGTCCGTCAGTGTCCGAACAGGCCACACATTAAACTGATATTAGCTGAAATCCCAGTTAGTGCACAGACAGTGCTTTAGCAACGAATTCACTGCTTTTTGACAGCACCTCGAACGCATGCTTTGTCAAGTTTGTTGATCTACAGCGTGCAGGACCAGTCACAAGCTGCCTCTGCCTTTACAGGGACGAATGGCAAGTTTAGAGAAGATATGAACACCAGTCTACCTCAGACCTAGTCTCACCTTCACATGCCAGGGCCTTGCTTAATAAGCATAGCGTGCCGGAGGTGGCGGAGGCAGCCGCTCTGCGTAGGGGTCCCTGGCACGTGGAACTCCATATGCCGGGACCCGGGAAACCGGAGAGAGTCGGGAGCGTTCGTAGGAATAGCCGTTACTTGCGGGGGGCATCGGCGTGTTAGGCGCTCTCCTGAGAGGGCTGCGATCTCGGGCGTAGTACGAGGCAGGGGGAGGTGGAAGGGGTCGACGCTCATACGGGTCAAGCGACGTGGTCATTAGGCGGTCTCGGACGACGGCTGAGGGCGGAGGGGGAGGAGGGGGGGCGCCAGCACGTTGGTCCTCATAGGAGGCCATGCCATACGGACGGGCTCTGTATTTCTCATAGTAATCTACCACGCCATATCTCTCCCTGTCACCATCATAGGGACGGTCGGGATACACGGCTCGTCTGGGCGGAGGGGGTGGCAGAGGGGGAGCGGGGTAACCAGGAGGTATATGGCTGAGGCGGCCTCTCAGGTAGCTGGGTGGGGGAGGCTCAGGCCTCTCTCCTGGGTAGCGAGGGGGCCAATAGCCACCCCTGTCTGGAGGTGGAGGGGGGTAGTCCTCCCGTTCGTCATGTCTGGGGCGGCTCTTCGAAATCTGGACATGGATGCGTTTTCCTAGATACAAAAAAAAAAGGTACAAGAAAACACAAATTATACAATGAGATTGGACATAAAAGCACCACACATCTGAAGTTGTTTTCTATAATTCACCTGTCCTTACCTTGAAATTCAGTGTTGTCCAGGCCCTTGATGGCATCCATGGCCTCATCAGAATTGGACATATGTACAAAAGCAAAATTTTTGACAACTGCGCACTCTGTGACCGTGCCGTACTCTTCGAAGAGAGCGCGGAGCTCGTCGTCGGATCCTTTCTCTACGTTGGCCACGTGGAGCTTGACGGAGCCCTGGTTCTTCCCGTGGCTGGCCTCCACGTTGATCGGCGTGCCGTGCAGCTTGTACAGGTGCAGGCTTTTGATGGCTTTGGTGGCGGCCTTGCGGTCGTCCATGTGGACGAAGGCGTAGTTCTTGATGATGGCACACTCTGTGACTGTGCCGTACTGAGTGAAGAGCGCCTTGATCTCCTCCTGGTCGGCCTCACGGGGCAGGTTTCCCACAAAAATCTTCACCATTTTTAAAGATCTGTTTCAGAGCAAATCAGAGAAAACAGGAGAGGGCATGAAAACATGTAACTAAAATATCTCATTTTAGTTCACACAATTCACCTCTGTAGTTAAAAACTTATATTATCTATCAATTCAGCCTTCTCCTCTGACATTCACTGAAAATAAAACAAAAGGGCTCATTGTAAAATGGCCGGCGTCACAATAACTAACACAATCAGCTTTATCTTATCATTTTTAAACCAAACAACAACGGTACCTTAACACCAAGACGGTTCTCCCGGCTTGTTATTATACCACGGTGGTAAATATTATCTACGCTGTGTCATTTAAGTCTAAAAGTATCTCTTAAAAAGATCATTATCTAACATATTTTGTTAGCTGTTAGCCGCAGCTAGCTCGCCGGTCGATTCACGCCACCACACAAAGCGCAGCTCTCGTTAGCACACAGCTGTTCAACACACATCCACGGTGCTGTGAACAGCTCAGGGACCTAAAGCGCTCTGAGTCGTACAACTAAAAACACCGACAATAACATTAAAAGTTACCTTTTCACCAGGCGGCCTCTGTAATGAATTCAAATCCAACCGAGAGCTTTCTTAATGGCCGACTTCCGCTCAGCCTACAGGCTTTTTTTTCCCCTTCTTCTTCTGCTGAGTATTTTCCGGTTCAGCACAGCGCCGCCTGCTGTGCGGAGGATGAGCTCGTTTGTCTGTCCTTTTGGATGCTGTGCGCAAAAGTGTGTATCTAGACTCTAACTTACTTTGTTTGTTTTGTTTAAAAGTGTTCTTAGAATATATATATGACAAAAGATATACATTCAAAACATTCACTGAGTTGCACTAACACTTTTACCAAAATTGATGTATGATCACATAAACAAGAGATTTTAAAAAGTTACTAATATGATTTATCACCTTAAAGTTAAAAACATGCAAACGGTAGTAAATCATACTTTAAAGGGCAGAGCAGTGAATAACTGAGTGAATCAGTGCAGGAGGTTTTTGTCAGTTGCTGAAGATAGAAAAAAGGATCATTGGTGTTTGAATATAATCACCTGACTGTGGTGGCTGCGTGATGATAACTTTATTTTAGAAACTCCTCGTTTCACTCATCAGGGCCTGTTTTTTTCCTGGCCTGCCTGAAACCCCCCACATCCATCACCCCCCTTACTCAGTTTAACTCTCCACATTCATTAACCAACGCCGTGAAGCTGTAAAGGCTCGCTGGGTTAATGTGTAATGATCTTATTTTATAGCAGGGTTCAGCTTCCTGCTATACGTCTGTGTCCAAACTGAAACGTGCTGTGACTTCCCAAACATGTGTCAGGTTGCATCAGAAGGGAAATTTCAGTGCTGTAATGGTGCGTTCAGGGGTTCATCTTAAAACTGTCTTTTAGACAACAGCAATCTATTCCTGTCTGGTAAAGTTTTTTTTCTACATCCAGTGGCACAATGACAGTAGTAATTATTGTAATAATTAATTATTGTAGATAAAAGATGCTTATTACAATGTCAGCAGCTTCGTTTTGTTCTTGCAGTAAAACACATATTCAGTTTTGGTGTGATAAAAAATAGCATTTAACTTGATGAACAACCATTGATTTATGATTGTTGATTAATTCCTGGTTATTAAACAAATCAATTATTTGTTTTGTCCCTAGTCTGGAGCCAGTTGCTCAGCATGGAATAAATTGTTTTAAATGGGTCATTAATCAAAAATACAATTACTGAACATAATAAAAGCTCGACGTCCACTGAACTTGCAGTAGTGTGTGACAGCGGCAAATAATCTGACTGACTTTTTCCAACTTGTTGAACAGAGCTTCCATTCTGCCCTCATTTTAACTTTAGATCCAGACTTTTCCTTTCTTTCCACCTCTGCGTTGCCTCGTCCACAATTTACAACGCTGTGTTTTCCAGACTTGCACTTGAAAGCAGCAGTGCTACGAGGTCTTGTGAGGGTGACGAAACCGGAGGAAGAGAAAGAGTCTGCACAGAGGAGGAGTGGCTTTCTTGTTTTCACAGCACTAAGACTGTTATTCACCACAGTTATCAGAGTGCTCAAAGGGACACAGCTCTTCTGTGAACTGACTGAAACCATCTGCATCTTTCAATTACAAGTTCCCAATAGGTAAGGCACAGATCTCTATTCAATCTTCATTTTACTTTTCTTCTGACTTGTAAACCATTCCTCATTGACTTGTTTGTCCTCTGTCCCTGCAGCCTTTCGTCAGCCGAGCTTGACCACTCAGTTCCCCTTCTACTCATTTCATCAGGAGCTTTTTTTGCAGTGATGTCAAACGTGTCCGGGACAATGGAGACGGAGGAGGATCTTCTGACTTGTCTCCACATCAAGCTGTACCACCCTCTGCAGACCTCTAAGGGCCTTTTCAGGATGCTTCCCCTCGAGACCAGGAGCACACACTCGGCGGAGGACTCTCTCAGAATGGGACGTGATGCGCAGGCCTGCACCTTCGCCCTGGCCGACGCGCGGGTGTCTCGCAGACAGCTGGCCCTGCACGCCTACCGCACCCCCCAGAGCCCGGACATGCTGTTCACCATCCAGAACCTGAGCCAGAGGGGACAGGTGTCGGTGAACGGCTCGGTGCTGGACTACCTGGAGAAGATGGATCTCCCGGACAAGGCTCTGATCCGGTTTGGACAGTATGAGATGCTGATCGTTCGTGAGTCTGGAGAGGCCAAAGGCAGCTTCGAGGTGGAGCTGGAGGTGTTGGCAGTGTCTCCATCCAGAGAGATGTGCATGTGCGCGCCCAGTATGAAGCCTGTCATGGACACAGGCTCCTGTGTGACCAACACGTCCCCAGCAGAGCTCAGAGAACTCGGCCCTCTGGAGACCGATGAGACTCTCATGTGTCCCTGATGATGAACTATCGCCGCCCTGTGAAAGTGACTGACTCACATTTGAAGGCCCTTACAAATAACAGTGTAGCTGTTACATGAGAGATCAAGCTCTTCCCTCTTTGTAATGTGAAATCATGGTGTTATTTTTTTCCATGTCTACAGATCAAACAGCTGTGATCTTAATACTGCAGCATCTACTTTTTTAATGCTGTAAAGTCTTAAGTTTATTTTTTCTACATTTTCAGCGTGATTACAATAAATTGTCTTTTAGTAAGAGTAGTTTTTGTGACACTTATTTCTACAACACAGTGAATGAACCGGCATCTGGTATTTCTGAAACAGGTTTGTCCAGATCTGCTTGAGATAACAGCAGCTTCTTTTGCTTGAGCTCACATTACCGTGTTAAGTCGAGGCAGACGAATCTGAAACTTGAGTGCAGAACAGCAGTACATTCCTCCACTGATAATGAGGAGCAGGCTATTGCAGACATTTGTCTTTTCTCAGTGTGACGTCACCAGACAAAAAAGAAAAAACACAGATGCAGATTTGAAACAGTGCATCACTGGAAAGTGGATTTGGGAAATAACAGCATATTTCATTGAATTGGCCCTTTAGCTCATACCAGCATGAGTCAAAGGCAGAGACACTGACAATACCTTTTTAATGGTCTTAGAACAAAGTCCAGTCTGGCTGGAGAATCTTAATCTTGCTGTACCAAATTTACCAGCATGAGGCGGGAAGTTCATGGAAGCAGAAGAGTAATGGTGGTGTTATTAAAGCCGTTTACAACCATTTCACATCGTTTGGAACGTGACTGACGTCATGCAAACAATGCTAAAATATATAAATATATAAACATATATATACACATATATTATATACATATAAACATATATATATATACATATATACACACAATTATTAATAAAAATAGAGACACTTAACAAAAAACAAAAAAGAGATAGGTTAAGTAAAAATAATCTAGAGTAACATATATGCAATAAAAAATATATGCAACAAGAAGAGGCAGAGGGCAGAGATATGGCAGCGAGAAGGTGAAGGGGAAAGGTACTGGCAGGTAATCAAAAAAAAAAAAAAGATGGCTGAGAAAGAGGTGGGAGAAAAGATATGGATGTTTAAATTGAGAAAGCTGGAGAGTCGGCAGAGAGAGAGAGAGAGACAGCTTCACGTAATCAAAACTGAGAGAATGAGACGAGAGCAGCCGAGATGGTTGAACGCAGAGAAACCTTCAAATGAAACCTGAGAGCTTTTCAGAGTGCAGAAGCCAGAGTGGGAGCGAGAGGTTGTGCTTATTTCATGAAGTGAAAGAATGAATTTTGAGAGAAGCTATAAAAAAAAAGAACTTTTTTTAAAATCTGAGGCCATGTCCCATTTTCCAGAAAGCAATTTACACCTTGATGGCCGAACTCGAGGCGCGCTCGAAGCTGAGTCAGCGTCGCGATCGAGCTCGGCAGCGAGATACAGTTTGTTGTGGCCTCGTTTCTGAAGGAGCTTTCGCGCTCGCAAAGTGACACCATTTAGTGGCGGCGGGCTTGATTCATACAAGCAGGCAGGGCGCTAGAACCGGAAACAATGCAGGTACCCGTGAGAAAATGAAACGTGACCCGCTGTCCAGTTGTACGAGCACAGCAGCTTCTAAAACAACAAGACACATCAAAATGGATGCAGGAGAACCAGAATTATCAGCTTTTTTCTTCATGCATTCTTGCTTTAAAAAAAACAAAACAAAACATGTGGCCTACATTATCCATAATGTAATGTGACCACAGGCAGTTCAGGTGTGTTGGAGCTGTGGTCTTCATCCCCAAATGATGCGTTCAGGTTCAGCTGTTTTGCCAGATGACCCTGAGGGCTTTGTGTTTTTTTTTTTTGTTTGTTTTTTTTTAACTTTTCGGTCGGTCTAAACTTTGTTTTCTTTTCAAGCTCTGGTCGTGGCACTCTGGATTAGATGTGCACCTTCTTCAAAGCCCTGAAACCTCGGCCTGTTATCTTAAATATCTCTCAGATTTCTGCCTCATCCAGGACCGTGTCAGTGTGACACGGTCAGACCTGAAGTACGTGACATCACTCCTCTCTCACCCAACTGACCACTTCAAACCAGTGAGAAAGAGCGAAAAAAAAGAAAAAAGAAATAATCAAAGCTTTAGCAGCAAAATGAGTGTAGAGTCCCGTTACTCATAGCAAGACACTGAGAAAATGTGTTTTCAGGTCTTTAAACGTCTTTGAAAGTCCACATCCAAGGCAGCAGCTCCGAGTTCCTTTAACACGTAGCTGCCATTTTTCCCACCTCGGGCTGCCAACATGTGCGGGCGTATTTTTGGCCACGTTTGTCGCCCGTGCCGTCACATTATGGGGACATTTGTGACCCAAAGGGAGGAGACGACTGCGGGCCATTTTTCAAGCTGAGGCTGACTTCTTCCAGTTTAGCTCTGGTAAATCCAGCATGACGTAAATGCAGCACAGCTTCACACACACACCTATGGTAACACACTCAAAACACACACACACGCCAGTAACAACATCAACAAACCCGAACGTGCCAACAAACTCCAGGGTTGAGAGAGAGTCTGAAATTAAAAGGATACAGAGGAGTCAGTGTGTGAAACAGACAGAGAAGGGGAAGCCGTGGAGGACTGTGTGTGTGTGTGTGTGTGTGTGTTTGTGTTTAAATGGGTGAATAAACACAGCCTTCCCCTGACCTGGAGCAGTGAAAGCTCTCCTTGTGGAGCCACTGAAGGCACCTCCTAACTGAGCCGAAGGGCCTTGCGGACTGGAGGGCAGACAGACGCTTGCAAACCGGAGTGACTCAAGTTTTGAGAGCTGGTCCTCGGTCGTCTCTGCTCGATGGTTTTGTGGTCGTTGGTTTCAGAGATCTGCAACACCAGTGACCCACTATATATATATACACATACACACATTTACCTCTGCAGCCTCACAAACAGCACCAGGCTGACGCGATACTATTTTAAAGAGACACTGTATTCATTTTTTTTTTCCTGTGCTATCAGAAACATTGAAGGCTGTCAAAGGGTGACACAGCGCTCATGTTCAGTGATACATTGTGGGAGCATTTGCGACAACGCCAAGGTCCTTTGACTTGATTGTAATGCACTGTTTGAACAGCACAATGTGCTATAGATTACAAAGTTATATTGTGTGCAGCCCATCGATTCATCAGTATTACTAATTTAGGTAACGCTTCATGATCTGAATGTTTCAAAGAGGATTGAAAGGCTTAAATCATCTGTTGAACAGCAGGGATTAAAGGTGTGGTTTGCAGTTCTAATCCAATACACTTTTTGTCAATAAATCAATACATGTTCACTGTATCGAGCAAGTCACAGGTCAGCTGCATGAATCTGGTTTGCTGTGGACGTGTGATCCCAAAATAAACAAATTTTGCTGCGATTAAATTGCAATAAATGGGTCAAAAGCATGCCGAAATAACTACATCAAGATGCAGGCTTGTAAAAAGTGTGAATTCACAGTTTTTCGGGTCTGTCTGCCAGACCACAAGCAAAAAACCTTTAAAATGCCTGTTTTCTGAATGGAGTTTGGTTCATCCAAGGGCAACAGCATTATCTAAATTAGCATGAATACTGAGGCACTGTATTTGTTAATACATATTGTTTATCTGTGAAATAACTCCACCACTTTGCCAATTAGTAAAAAGGTTGCGTTCAGGTTAATCCACAAGCAGACTGTTTGTTTTCTAAATC
>JAVQJZ010025823.1:0-11017 GCA_036025355.1 Leiopotherapon unicolor | reverse complement strand
CTTTTTCAACAAACTCTCTCTCTCTCTCTCTTTGTCTGTCTATATTTGTCTCATTCTCTGCCTCTCTCATGTCATGAGGACTATTTACAGCTGGCTGTTCTTTCCTCAACTTGTCGCGTCTCCTTTCAGTTTAATTTCAATTCATGACATGAGAGAGGCAGAGAATGAGACAAATATAGACAGACAAAGAGAGAGAGAGAGAGAGTTTGTTGAAAAAGAGTGGCTTCCTTTTTTTCCATAAAGGGACATTCCCTCACTTTTCTACCACTGAGCGGAAATGACTCACCCTCAAATCTAGGCCATGTCATTCACTCCGAAGCCCACCCTCCTGCTGCCTCTCAGAGTGAGTGTGTGTGTGTGTCGCTGTGTGTATACTCACGTGTGCTTTTTTTACAGTGTGTGTTATGAGCTGGTTTTGGTTTACTTCCAGCCACCTCAGAGTGCTGCTGCTCACATACCATGGCAATGACATGCTGCACCACAGCACACACACATACACACAGACACATGCACACATAGCCCAATCTCAGTTATTTTTTCCTTTTTTGAGGGAGGGTAGAAACTCAAGTGCATATGAAGGGAGTAGCCTCGAATTAAACTGAATTAAAGACTCTTTTTTTTTTTTCTCTTGTCATTTATTTATTGCTTTTTTGTCTCCTTTGCTCCGGAGCAGCATGAAGAAATACTCAAGGGCTTCTGACTGTGCGTATCAACATCTGTGTGAGTGTGCGTGTGTGAGAGTGTGTCAACATCTGTGTGCCTGTGCATGTGTGTTTCTGTACCAATAGCCATGGGCATAATCTCCACAGAATCGCTGAGTGCCATCATTCAAAGGCAAAACAACATGAAAATAATCTTTAAAAGAAGACTTTACTAACAAACATCTGTCTCGTTTCTTCGGTTAGCGGTTTCATACAATGAGATAAACACACACACAAACAAATTAAAACTATAATCACACTCTGTCTGCAGAAGCTGTGAGATGACACACCAGTAAAATCACACATCGTCCGTAGCAAACACTGAACATTACACAGATGTGTTTGCTGGGGAAAGATGCAGCTGTGTGTAGGAGTGTGTTGTTTGTGTGTTTATCAGATGTACATATGTGCATTCAGGGCCGTACGTGTGTGTCTGTGGTTGTGTGTGTGTGTGTGTGTGAAAGTGATATAGATGAGAATTTCGAGCAGGCAACAGGCTTTCAGGACACTGTGAAACCATTCGTTGGTCTCCGGAGCGATCCTGAGTGCTGAAAAGCCTTCGCTCAACAGCTTTTTGCTAGAGTTAAAAAACGTACCACTTTTTGCATCCCGCCGATCAATTTCTGTCTCTGCGATCAATTTCGTCTTCGACATATGGAGAGAGTCCAAGAGCTCTTACGAGATTGTGTTGAGAGAGAGAGTGTGAGAGAGTGAAGCGATGGGGGGAGAGAGGTGAGGATATTACTTGTTTTCTGCCAGCACACAGTGTGTTTGGGAACAAACAGCCTGTGGTGCATTAGAAACAGTTTATCACTGGAAGGACATCTGCAATGACAAAAAAAATGGGACTGGAAATGAAAGTTACTAAGCAGAAACCTACAGCAAGGTTTATCAGCTAAATTATTTAAGACCGAGAAAGCTTTAATTCACAGTGTGCTGCAGACTGGCACAACATTGTGACTTCTGAATAGCTCAGTTACAAGATAACTGCAGGAAATCATCCGTTTTAAAGGGTCAAATTTTGCATTTTCTTTTGTTGTGTGGCACAAAACGGCCAAAAAACTGGGAACTAATACAGTTACTGACTAAGTGATGACTCAAAACACCTCCAAACACACAGATGTGTGATGATGACACTGTGCACACACACAGCAGACGGAGCTTCAAATGAGCAGTTAGCATCACAGGAGAGATACCTTGCAAACACCGAGGCTACGAATAACCCACAATGCAACACTCACACTCTCCATTTAGGAGGATCTGATGTGAATAAAACATTAGTCTGGTCCGTGAACACAACACAGTACAATCACTGCTTTTGAGATGTTTTTTTTTCCAGAAAAAATGGCATCTTCTGACATTTGGATCAGCTGATCTGTCCTTTCAGTCAAAGTTTCTCTTTGTCCACATTTTTCATCCCGTTCCCCTTTTATTTCATCCTCTTCAGCTTGTTTTTGTGCCTCATTTTGCCCCCTCTCTCTCTCTCGCTCTCTCTCTCTCTTCCAGGCAGTTATTACCAGTATAATTAATTCCACATGCTGACACCGGTCAGGCCTGGTGTCTCTCAAACACACATACATGCACATGCACACACCAAGATCCAGACTAAGCCCTCTCTCTCTCCCTCTATTTCTAGTTCTTTAGTAGTTGCACCCAACTGCTCCCAGCCAGGACAATTAAGTTCCCATCAAAGTGGAAGCAGAGGCCTTAAAGCTGGAACACTGTAGGCTTACCGAGGCTCTGGGCAGGCATGCGGCGTACAGATGTAGACATGACAGAGACCTTCCTGTTTTTGCAGCATGGATGCAGCGAACTGCTGCAGGAAGTGTGCAGAACGACCATTTGTTTCATGCGTGACACTGAGGAATGCATTCATTCAGTGAGGATGCAGCGTCGGGGCTTTGTGCTGCAAACTACAGGTGCACATTTGAAAAGATTCACTGGAAAAAAAAAACAAAAACCAGAGGACGTAATCTGCCATTATTTCAGTCCAATCATCCTTTTGTTGTGTGGATAATATATGAGAGGGTTCATTAAATGCAGCAATTCAAAAACTGTGATATACAATTCACCTCCACCTGACCCTGTTTTTTTTCTCTGACTGGCAACGATACCTGTGAAACTGCTAGATGTTCAGTTTACGTCAGTTTTTAGAAAAAATTAAGCATAAATCTCCTTTCTTTTGTTTTTGTATGTTAACGGACTGAAGTTAGCTGAGGCATCGTTTTATAGGAACCAATAATGTGCTTTTTATGTGGAAATAAACCACTTTCTATACAATTATTTCTGCAGGTCCAGAAAGGCAAATTAAATCTTTCAAGAAAGCTTTTTTTTTTCTCGTGCACAAATCACTGTAGAATCTTTAACTTCTATTATAAAAGCATCCCAAACCCTTCGTTTGCTGCAAAACACTGATGACACAATATGCGGGTTTTGGGGCGCAGATTACCGACACTCACTTAACTTCATTTTGGAGTTTCCAAACACAACTTTGCACCAGAGAGCAACAGTTTTCTATTAGCTGACCAAAAAGGCATGTTTTTTTTACCAGGAACCCACATTTATGTAGCGCACTAGACTACAGACTTAGTTAATCTCATGTTTCGTGTCTTCTGAGCTACAGCTAGTTCAAAGACGTGGAGACATGATATCATGGCTTTTTTTTTTTTTTACAATCACACACACACAAAAACCCCACTTTTGGCAGTCGGCGACATTTGGCTAGCAATGACACACAGTTTTAGGAGTTTAAGCTATAAAAAATAACTATATATTTAAGAGTTTAAGCCTATGAGAGAAGGTCTGTAAAGTGACCCTGCCCTGCCTCTTGGTAGCTTCAGCTCCACAAATAGATTTACAGGCTTTCATTAAAGCAGCTAGCGGTTATGCAGGGCAGAGGCTCTTGGATGGCCAGCTGTGTGTGTGTGTGTGTGAGCACGAGGATGTCTTTGTGACTTTATGCGACTGTGTGTGTGTCTGAGGCTGGGCTCTAGATTACTTCCAGAAGTTGAGTTCCACAGCCTGCTGTTTCATTACAGCTACAAAGCGACCGCACGGCTACACAGAGTGCAGAGTTGCAAAAACTTTTTTTTTCTCGACTCCTCGCAGACTTTGTCCACCCTCCTCCTCCTCCTTCTTCTTCTCTCTCTTTCATGGTTACAGTTGGAATGGGAATAAACATCTGTGGAAATGTATTTCTCTCCATTTTGGGATTTTGGGGAGAAGCTGAGCTGGACTTATCCAATTTCAAACAGCTTTGAATTCGAACTAGTGTTTCTCTAACTTGAAACAACTTCAAAATGGCAGCTCTGAGACTCCAGTTTTTGTTTTTTTTTCAGGTTCAGACAACTCAACAGCTTCAATCTTGTGATCGAGTTCAAACATGTTTAACTACAGTAGCGTTTCGCACCGCTGCACACACACGTGTATCTTCCTCTGTGGTGTAATAATAACTGAGGAAAATGGTGTGATATTTTGTGGTTGTTTTCAGCTTGTTTTGCAAAATCAATCTCCTGTTTCAGTGACTGCGTTGTTGAAATTTAATACAAAGGCATAAATCAGATCACTTAAATGTTCTATATGATAATATTTGCCATTGCTAACAAAGCACTCGATGATTGAATAGAACACAAGGGCTACCTGATTGACTCTTGTTTTCATTTTTTTGCAAATCAACTGGCCTTTTGTTCATGATTAGAAAGAAAATAATTACAGAAAAAAACGGGTCATACGTACATTTCGATGTCTAAGATGTGTCATTGCTGTGTATGGACGCGTGACGCCGGCACTACACCCCTGATTTCATCGCAGCAGCTGAAAAGCTACTTCCTGCCAAAGCTGGCAACAAGGACATGAGATTAGATCTGATTGAAGCACCTCACGTTTGAAAAGCGTAATCACGCCTCATGCGGTTCACTTATGTCACTTTATCTGGAATAAAGGACCGAAAGCTGATCCATTTCTATTGACAAAATCTGATTTAATGAAAAGAGTGGAGGGGAAAAAGCACTTTGAAGTTAATCACTTGGATTTTTTTTCTTATAGAAAATAGAAAGAATGATTAAAGTATTGAGGACATTTTATCTTTTCATGGGGTGCGGAAACAAAAAACATCTCAGTAAATGCCATTTTACCTTGTACTGATTTCCTTTCCTTCAGTGAATGCACCCTATTAACAAATGAGATGCAACCTTTCATTGAGTGTTTCTAGTAAGAATCTAAGCTGCTGTTGACATTTTACACACAGTTTATGTTATCAACGTAAATGTTCAATGGACACCAGCATCTTGTCCTTTATCAGCCACAGATGTGTTGTAATAGAGAGGAAATTTTGGAACTTTTTGGACTTTCTAATTGTTTGTTTAAATGCATTTGGAGCTCCGATGCCACCTAAACCTGCCCTGATTTAATTATTAAGTATGTTGTAAAGAAATGGCACAAATGTGTCATATTTACCCAGTTATCCCTAATTACTGTTCCTTTACAGGCAGAAAATAGCTGCATCATGACAACAACCTCACCGAGTGTGTGTTTAGACGTGTGTGTGTGTGTGTGTGTGTGTGTGTGTGAGAAACATTCCAAAGCCTGACATCGATTCTCCACACTTCAGACTTCCAGATGTGGCTGATTCGAACCAGCACCTGGCAGGTTTTTTCAATAAACACACACTCACACACACACAAACAAGCCCTGAAACAGGTTCTGGGAGTCGTTCTGAGCGGAGCGCAGTTTGAATTTATTGCATCCTCTTCCTGCGCTGTTTATTAATACGTTATGTGTGTGTGAGTCTGTGTGTGTGTGTGTGTGCAGGTTTATGTGTGAACTAATCCAGTGCTTGACTCCCTTCAGTTGATCCCACTCATGCATCGCTAAAAGGAAGCATTAGGCGTTCAGGTAATTTGAATCGCGGATTAGATGAGAAGAGGAGAGGAAAACACGGAAACGGACGGAAGGAAAAGGAGGATGGAGAGAAACCCGGGCGTCTCCTGAGAGCTTTAATGACAGGCCGAGAGTGAGAGAATGAGACAGATCTGCAGGAAGTAGAGATTTTATCGGCCGTGGAAATAAAAGCTCGGCCTGGTCCGAGCCCACGCGGGTCCACCTGGACCGAGCCCGGAGATGAGCCTGGACAAGGTTTCCTGCATGACCCAGATATAGAGACTGAGTGTGCAGTGCTCATTAAGAGCTTTTTCACAATTACATGAATGCATCG
This sequence comes from Leiopotherapon unicolor, assembly GCA_036025355.1. NCBI lineage: Eukaryota > Metazoa > Chordata > Actinopteri > Centrarchiformes > Terapontidae > Leiopotherapon > Leiopotherapon unicolor. Next base: position 5,104 of record JAVQJZ010025823.1, on the reverse strand, counting down.
TCATTCATCCAGATCAATGCATTACAGTTTAATAAACTTCAACCTCCTATCTGTGATTACCATAAATAGCAGCTGTTGTTTCAGACTCCGAGCGCATGTGTCCTGATAAATAAATAAAAATATACAACATAAAAAAACATAACATACTGTAGCGTAAATAAAAGAAAATCATATTATGTTTTAATGAGATTCCCACAGTCACAGTGTATCATCATGAGTCAGTTGATGGATTATCTCACTGTATAAATAGACAAAACATCAAAAATCATCCCGCATCTGAGAAGTTACGCAAAAGTGGGATTATATGTATGTTTTAAATGTAATAAATAGAAAGTCTGAAAGTTGGGTGGTGTGTCTTGTGAGTCTTATTTTCAAGGATTGCTGACTCTTTCTGTGTTTCTCAGTCGTCCATTGTGAAGACCAAACAGCAAGTTCACCCAAAAATCACACACACACTCACTTAAATCTGCTTTTACCATCAAAGTATACGCCTCAGTGTTGCCTTAATGGATTTAAAGAAAATGCTAGGGATAGTGTTATTGGCCTAACTGGCAAAACAGCAGAGCCTGACTCCAACAAATCCAGTGAAGTAATGAGCCAAACTAATGCCCAAATGGAGTGAACCATCAATTTTGAGCCTGACTTCATCGGGTTCGGGACAAGGATTTTAAGCTCTGAGACAAATACTGTGATATGTGCAAAGGGGTATGCAACAAATTCAGGCAGCGGGCAGCAGAGAAGACGGAGGAGATATAAACATTGCTTCTTCTATCAAGGGAATCGGGGAGTGGGACTCATTAGGGGCTGGAAGCGAATGGTGGGACTATAAAAGATCTGTCATTTCCGTCAATGATCAACTATTTATCTTGTTTTACAAATCCCATTTGAGTCACTCGGCAGTGCGGCTTCCATGTATTATTAATGAGACATATTAAGCCTCCATATGAGAAATCCACCTGTTTGTGATGTGAACGGAAAAGACAAAAAATAATAAAAAAAACAAAGTTGGTTTAAACTGTCGAATGAAATCCCCCCCGAGGCTTCAGCTCAGTTCATTCATGTTGGATCTGGACTGCAAAATACTGTTCATTACCAGCAGCATGACAGCTGAAAAGCTTAGCAAGCAGATTCAAATCACAAACTTTACCTGAGTCATCTGTTAAATCGACTTGTGTCGGATACAAATATATGTATATATAACTCCTGCACCTCTGAGCACCACTATCCATTATTTATTTCTCGTAATAAGTAGACAGATTGACAGGACTGTTTAATTAAAGATGTCTGTCTATGCTACACACTATTCAAATTGCAGGATGTGAAGGCTGAGGAATTACACTAACGAGGTGAAATCCAAGCCATTTAAGATATCCCTTATTAAAGTCATATCAATCATGCTGGAGGATGTGCAGGTCAAACAAGCTCATATGCTCATAAGTTCATATGCTAATGAACAATAACACGTCTTTTGCTTTTCATAACATTATGAGTTTTCAGTGTCAGTGTTATGTTCACATTGCGATAGGATCTATTGTTTTTGCCAGCACTATGAAAAACAGGCCAAAAATGCTTGAAAAATCAGTGAGCGTGTTTACATGAAGGTGAACCTGTTAAGCCTCATTCAGGGACTGATGATAATTATGATCCAAAATAAATGCACAAAAGATAAATTGTGAGGTTTGGTTTTTTGGGGTTTGTTGCCTTGCTCATAGTGCGCCAAGTGCTTTTCATTCATTCTTTTGCCATCAAACACACTCCTCTGCCATTTTATGTTTTGGATGTGTAAATATCAGTAAACCTTTGGTGTTATCTTGCAGCTGTAGACGCAAAGTGCTTTTCGTTTTGCTGGCGAGAGGAGCTTCATCTGACGGGCTGAGGCATCCCCCGCTTGCATGCAGAGACATCATTATCACCTGCAAACCTCGCCGCTGCAGGTACAAAACTCATTACCGCCAGTTCAAATGTGGGCAGAAATCCCATCATGTAGGATGAAAACTTCATCACCGCAAACAAAAACATGATCACCGCGGGCAGAAATCTGATCCACATACGGTCGCCTCACCCCTGAATATGCTTTCTGTCCCGTAATTGTTTTCGCTGTCTTCGACGAGACAACACAACAGCTCCATATATCAGGTGGCAGATCGGTTTGTCGTGCAGTCACCGTGTAGGCGGTCCCACTCTCATCGAGATGTTTTTGAGCAAAATCGAACCTCTTTCTCCACCGATACAGGTGATGTAAGGATGACTGCATCTCAGGTTGCAGATGGAGTCGTGGCAAATATTCAAGAAGGATTTCTATTCTATTCCTATTTATTTTTCTCTTTGTGTAAATTCAGATCATAAATATTCACAATCACGTGACAACCTGACAGTTCTGTGAGAAATTTTGGGGATCTAAAGACAAACTTTCTACAAAAAAGAACAAACATCCAGGCTGCATGGCGACAACTTTCATTTTTGTCACGTGCACAGCCCCCCCGTAACCCGGTCGGCTCCTTCTTTGCATATATTGCAGGCAACAAACGAGATTCAGCCGCGATGTGGACAGAATGCTGACGACATGAAGATTATAATACCAGAATATGCAAGGACATGATGGGGCCGCTCATTACAGCACATGCACATGTAGACTGCATTTTAATACAGAGACATCAAATCTGGCTGTTGCTTGTGCTTGATAGCATGAAGCTGGTAGGTTTACACACAAACACACACACTCATAGAGATGCGCGTAAGGGGAGTCATTGGTTTCTCAAGTGCTGTTTAAGATTTGCCTGTAGGGAATTCACCACAAAACTCACCTTATATCTCTCAATCTATAGTACACACACATACAGACACACACACGCACACTTGGACCAACAATCCATCAACATGATCAAGCAGGGAGCGAATGGGAGCCGGCCGGTCGTACATCAACCTCTCTGAGCTTGTTAAAGACAGACAGAAACACACACATACACACACACACACACACACACAGTTGTGGACACAGCGCGACATGACGCCTTCCCTTTGAAATGACAAGCACGGGTAGGAAAGACATCGGTTCACGTGACCGGGCGGACCGACAGGCAGATTAGACAGTCAGATATGTGGAAAGACGGTCCATCACTGACACATGTGGAGCTACTGTGGGAGATAAACTCAGTCAGGGAGGCAAAAAACTTAACTTAAATACAAAAGAACATAATAAAGTTGCAGACTGGTGTATCTTCTAAAGCCCTGTCCTAACAGATGAACCTGAAGATGCACAAAGAAGAAGGTAAAAGTGTAAGAGAGTGTTAAATGTGGTAATGTGCTACTCAGTTGTTGCCTGTCGTGCTTTGACAGGTGATCCTCAGTGTGTCACCTTAAATGGTGAACAATTCTCCACCATTTCAACCTCACACTCCTTGACAAAAAAAAAGTACTGCAGCAGCACCCTGTCCCAGCTAAAGACCAGTGGAAACTCTATTAAATCATTTCTCCTACAGCTACATTTGTCAGTGTGAACCATTACTTCTAAAGATGCTCCACACCCCGGCTGACACAGGAGCTGTCCAGTCTGGCAGCAGGTCGACTAAAAGCGACTACAAGGAACCACAGCCGACATGATTGTAAGATTTTTTTTTTTTTGCTCCGAGAAGTGATGATGTTCAAACTGGTGGTTGTGTTCCCTCTAGTTGTCATTAAAAGTATTTGCCCATCTCCATATTCATCTATATAACAGCACATGCGCTCTGATGAGGTATTCTCCACCAAGACGCAACTTACAATGCATTGCAACATTAAACATGTAAAAGCAAAAACACTAAATGTCAGGAATAAAAAAAAATGGTGCATAATCCTCAACTTTTTTTCCTTTTCAGCTTTCATCCTGTAACATGTACTCCTGTCGTCCTGTTGCCTTCTGAGAAAGGCTCTCTGCAGCGGGCTGAATCTGAACGTGGTGTTCGAGGTGGTGCGAGCACACGTTTGAATGCAGGAGCCTTTAATCGCTTACCAGAACCCTTAATGAGAACTCGCTCATGCAACAAGGTGTAAAACAGCGTTCTCAAGTTTTGCGTTTGGTGTTGTTTCATAATTTGGCCACAAACAAGTTATCGATTCATATTTGGATTGAGCGGCGCGGCGAAGCGAGGGCCACGGAGCGGCGCCGAAAATTCCCTCAGATCAGACAAAATACAAGCACGGGCGACAAACCCATCAATGGCACTACAAGCCAAATCATTCAGCTCCGTAATTACAACTGAGCCACAACCGGTCCACTGTGGCCTAACAGAGGACGAGAGGGAGGGAGGGAGGAAGAGAGAGAGACATGAAGTGAAGGGAGGAAAGAGGGGGGAGAAAAAGATAGATTTCATGAGTGAGAGGCTCCCAAAGCGCCCAGGGGGATTGTGGTTACAGTGTTGTACTCTACATCTGTTTACAGCAGAGAGAAAGACATACGGATGAGGCGGGAGAGACGGAGGCAGAGACGGAGGGAGAGATGTTGCCTGCCGCATGCTGTCATCTCAGCAATGTAGTAACTGTACCTCATTATGTTCTATTCTAGTCATCATCTCCCGTGCACGCCAACACACACACACACACACACACACACTCTGCTCTCTCATCCTATTGTCGCTCTCATGTGCTGTGAAAGCATCGCATCAACAGGAGAAAGAGAGAGAGAGAGAGTGATATGGGGGGGTGAAAAACAAATAATAGAAGAGAGAGAGAGAAGCAGAGTCGGAGGCAGAACGAGAGCCGGGTTGTGTTCAGAGTGCTGAATGTTAATCAGTTTCTTATTGTTTGTAGCCCATGGCAAAGATTTCCACTTCACTCTTCTCAGTTGCTTGCTGGTGTGTGTGTGTGTGTGTGTGTGTGTGTGTGTGTGTGTGTGTGTGTGTGTGTGTGTGTGTGTGTGTGTGTGTTGTTCACAGGCAGCTTTTTTTGAAGTTGTGTTTGTGACAGCGAGTCTGACTGTTGTGTCATCAGAGATCTTAACTCATCTCTGTATGCCCGTGTGTGTGTGTGTGTGTGTGTGTGTGTGTGTGTGTATGTGTGTGTGTGTGTGTTGTTCACAGGCAGCTTTTTTTGAAGTTGTGTTTGTGACAGCGAGTCTGACTGTTGTGTC
>JAVQJZ010025814.1:0-12772 GCA_036025355.1 Leiopotherapon unicolor | reverse complement strand
TTGTGTCGTTTACAGTAACATATTTATGTATATAGTTCATAAGATGGAAAATCTGTGTTTCTGGTCGGGTGACCAGACAACTGAATTACATCTCAATATAGCACAAGCACCACTAAGATGTCTACCAGGAAGTTGAACGCACCAGTCCAGTAAAGATCAGTGCAGAGGAAGGAAAGGAGACATGAAAAGAAAGCCACATTTGACTAAAGATGCACCTTTATGAGGCACACAGCCTAAGAATAACAGTGACTGTTCATCAGTATCCTTTACGAGATCTTCTTTTAATGTTATTGTACACCACTGGGATCACATCAACAGCATGTAAAACAAAGTCAACATGGGTAGCAATATGAATAGGAGCTCTGTGTGCATTGTACCAAGCTGAGATCTGGGTCTGCAGCCTTTCACACTATAAAGAGACTTTTAACATTTAGATCAGCAAAATGGATAAACACAATCCCAGTCTGCAGGGAGAACAATGTCTTAAGCCATCCTGATGGACTGTCACTTATTGAACAGTATGTGATTTCTATATCTTACATTGGAACCTAAATAACAGCTAAAAGTTACCACTTCATGAATAAGCATAGGTCATATTTATCTATACACATTTATACATTCAGGTATGACTGTTGTGTTCACTGTAATTGGCACCATTTCTTCTTTTTTTATGTGTGTGGATAGCCAGTCAGAACTGACAGACATTGAAATGTCCAGACCTTTCTCATTTATCATCTGTCAGTAGTAGGCATGTAATGCTTCACAAGGTTGCCTCTTCAAACAGATCTCGGATGATACACCTTAACTGACACGATCATCGTCCACAGAAGCAACTTCATCCTATTTCTTCTGGCTTGACAGCAGCTTATGTTCAGTTGAGCTTGACTACTTTAACTCGAACTAAAAACACCTTCTTTCAATGGCAAACATCTCTCAAATTCAAATGATAGAAATACAACCCAGCACTTCAACAAAATGAACATGAAAACAATCTGAAGCTTTAAGTGTGGTATGGTAATTACAAGGTAAATTTGTGTGTGTATGTGTATGCTCTGTCCTCTCCAGCCCCTGCAGCAAATGAGAAATGTCTGAGCCAGATAGGAGGAAAACACTGGTGTAACTTGCTATTAAGTGATGTTACAAATACCTTACAGATTTTTATGCTTTTTTTTAATTAATTATTTTACATTTTTTCATCTTTTTGAAATTTTTGAAAATATTTGAAAGTCAGCAACATTTATGCCTTTCACTTTCTACAGGAAAATGCCTTTAGATAAAAATAAATAAAAACAAGCACAGACTCTCATGAATTAGATGTAATATTCACATGGAAGACAACATATACAATATTAAACATATTTCTAGACCAATACTGCCTCCTATACAACAAGGCCAATCAGCTGCTGTGTTTTTGGCCAATTAATGTAATTAATTACCTTGTTGGAGCAAGTGAGATCAACAAATAAAAACACCTAGGGAACCAACTGAATGCCTTTCCACCAGTCCCAAAGCTTCCAGAAACAGACTTACTCTTTAACATAGAAAAATACTATACCAAAAAGAAATACAAATATATATATATTAGAATCTGTTAGGCATTTCTATATAAATGGTTGTTGGGGAGGATATGGGGGCGCAGGGTGGGGCGGCTAAGAGAGTTAGGTTACATCATGAGACAAAATATAACAAAATATAACAAAAATAAAAAACAAATCAATATGAGAAATTAGACAAAACAAACAAACAATCAAACAAAACAATCAGAAGATGATTCTGCAACTTTTCGTTTTGTAAGAACATTTATAATGATGTTAAGAAGCTCTACATATTTGTTGGCAAACTCTTCTCCACACATGCAACAGTTTGCACAAGTTTAATACTGCAGGCATCAAGAGGAGCAGGGCGAAACGGTCTCCTGCTCGAAGGGGGCGGGATTATGCAAATCACCCTAACCCTGAGGCAATGTATGCTGGGGGACAGAGAACCACTGCCAGCGCCAGATTGGTTTGCTGTTGGAACAGAATAGATGGTTGTACGGCACGAGACCTCTCACTCGAACAAGTGTTAGGATTGCGTGTCAACGTATGTACGCCATGCATGCCTGATCATGTACTTCAGAGAGGTGTATGACCTGTCGTTTTCAGTGCTGCTAGTCAGTGCAGTCTCTATTTTTATGGAGTTTCTATGTTACGGTACCTCACAGCAAAACAACTGTGACACCAGACCCGCCTGGCCTCGAAGCCATGACATCCGCACCGGATTATGTGCCACTCTAACCCTCCCTTTTCTTTGTTCACTTCTACATGTGCATGTGTGGATGGATGACTGTATCCTGGCAGAGAAATTGCTACACCAAACCGACACCAACTTTAACTCAACCCAAACCGTATCCGGCCCAGTCCAGGCAACCCAGCCAAGCTCAACTCAAGATAGCTTTGCCAAGTCAAACGGTCCAGCTTTCCTCTCATCCCACTGCTTCTCTCATTTTGTCTTTCTCTGCCCCTCTTCTGCCTTTCTTGGCCAGGCTGGACCCAACTGTCCTCACTGCCTCCACGGGGTAAAGATGGTAGATGGTGGCTGTGCTGTCAGAAGCCTTGCAGATGGATGGGGAATTCACACTGGATAATTTTGGGTTGGAGGGATGCCTCACTCTGAATGCAACACCTTTAAAATCTCTGGACCCCTTGGAACAATGTTGCAGATACAATGGTTTTGTTGCCGTTGTTGTCACTTCTACATTGTTGCTCATGATGTTGGTTTCTCTGTGTTACTGTAGGTCACACACCCTTGGAAGGGGAGGAAATGTCCTATTTTACAAACATTGTTGTCCATAATATATAGATAGAGGTTTTATATATATTCTTTATACTCTCTCTCTTTCTTTCCCTCCCTAACTTTCCTCCAGTCCTCTCTCTTCTTCCTTCCTTCCCTCTTTCCTTCCTTTCTTTCTATCTTCTGCTCGGCGGCAGCGGTGGGAAACATGAGTGAACATTGCTACATGCAGCCCACGCAGCCGCACTTGATGGTCTTTTCCACTTCCTCGCTGAAGGAGGTTCCATCGCTGCATTCAAAGGTGTATTTCCGGCGTTTCATCCGCTGGCTGGCACAGCAGGACCCCGTGTCGCAAGCTCCGGTGCACTCCACCCAAGAGACCATGCGTGTTGTCTGGCAGATGGTGTAGCCTCGCTGCACCTGGTAGAAGTCTCGCACAGGCTCCCCTCGACACTCAGACTCTGGAAAACAGGAACACAGACATTAGGATGATTTCTAAATTGTATCACCTTTTTTTTTAAAGTTCTTAGGATTACAGATCAAACTAACCAGCATCACAAAGTTCCCCGGTGTAGCCACTTTCACAGTGACAGTAAGCATCTCCTGTGTCTGAAATCTGGCAGCGACCATGCTTGCAGGACAGGCGACGGCAGGGGTTGAACAGCTCCCCCTGTTGGTTACACAGCGCGCCGCGGTAACCCTCCGCACACTCGCAGCGGTAAGACTGAGTGTCCAATGGGATGCACTTTCCATGGACACACCTGGCAAGAGACAGTCACCTTGATCAGATTTCCTACCCAGTAAATAAATGACTAAAAACTATTAATTAACTCAAGTTCTGTTCTGGAGTACCATTTTGAGGTACTTCCATGTCATGCTGTTTTATACTTTTACTCGATTGTATACACTATACTACATTGTCAAAGATGTTAGAGTGGTGTCCAAACATTTTGCACTATAACCCTTCAATAAAAAGCAGTGTGTAAAATGCAAAGACAATAGAAAAGTCAATATTGAAAAAAATTTTTTTTTTTTTAAATCAGAGCTTAGTTTTTTTTTTTCCCTATTCAGTGATTCATCTCATGATCCCTCAGCTTTATCTTGTGACCCTTTGGAGGATGCCTAAATCCTAAGTACAACTGGACTAAGGTACCTAACAGGTTCAAACTTGCTCCACCTCAGCCAGAGACAACAGTAAAATTACACTATTATATGACAGTGAAGATGTGATGAGATCTTTGCTGTGTAATATAAATCATTATGTTCAATTTGCAAACATACTTGCTGCCCTGGCAGGGGTTGGTAGCAGGCTGGTCACAGTGTGGCCCACTCCAGCCTGTCTGGCAGTGGCACACTGGTCCCTGGACCCCATCAGGCTGACAGATGCCATGTACACAGTAGATCTTCTTGCAGGGCTCGCAGCCCGGCACCACGCCGGGCTTCATCTGGGTCTTGGTGAAGTCCTGGAGCTCGTTATTGATGTACAGGTTCTGGATGCAGCCATGGAAACTGGAACCGTTCTGGATCTGCCAGAGACGGAAAGCACCCGAGTGCACATCCACTGGCATGCCTGGATGAGGAGAGAGCAAAGAGATGATGTTGATTGGTGTGAAGAACCTGCATGCTGGATCACAGACAGACAACTAACACAGGGCTGGTATGAGTGTAATGGAGGAAGGCATTTTCAAACATGTGTGTCCCAACAGTGCACATACAATTTGTCAAATTAACATGTGCAACTCTTAGTCAAACTGACTGATATTTTTCATTTGTGCTGCTGGACACATCATCCTTGAAACAGAGGACAGCAAAAGGCAAAGAGGTATGGAGAACCTATCCTGCAGTGTAGTATGAATGATGGACAGTACAGCACATCACATCACAGCACAGCACAACACAGCACTGACTGAACCTGTACAAATAAGAGCCACTTATAATCAAACTGTCATGTCAGTCCCTGAATCTAGGGACAAATGTAAGAAAGGTTTTCATTCATAATTTATCAGCTACATTTTCAAATTTTCAATATGAGCTTTTGTGAATGTCAACAGTGGCTACGTTAGTACAGTACAAATAAATACAGTTACATTTTTGTTCAAGCAAATCCATGCAAATACAAAACACATCTGATGTAAAGACTGTGCCTGGTAGTTTTCATGGTAATCACCAGAGGGCGTGCTACACGCTGTAAAAAAATAGCTGTAACAACAATGGATCTATTGGACTACAAAGAGGTGTATTGTGATTCATTATTTTTAGTTTAGTTTATCCATCAAGGTGAAATGGATCATTTTTTCATTAAAAATGTGCATATGGCAAAGTGGGAAGTCTATGCATATCTTGGTATTGTGAGTTAATATGTGGCCCCTAGCAAACACAGTCATGATTGAGGGAGGGGATGGTGTGGGTGGAGGATAAGGTTTGGGTTTGGGTGGAGGTAGGACGAGGTTGAGGGGTTGCATGGTTGAGGGGAAGGGTTGGTTGCGGTGGTGACAAAGCGAGGGGGGAGGGGTGGTGATTGACAGTAGTGTAGTAGTTAAGAGTGCCTGCAGAGGAGGGAGGTGTGTTCTGGAGAGGGCCCCTACCCCCCACGTATAGCGGAGCCTCCCCGTTGAGGGGCCGCACCGCCCCAAAGCTGTCCATTGTGGTAGGGAGACCCCCGTCAATCGACAGGTTCACCATCTGGTCAAAGGTCACCAACTCCACTGTGTGGAACTGGCCATCATTGATAGTCTCAGTACTGGTGAAGAAAAACAGAGTTCAGACATAAGATATAAAAACACAAAAGTCACCATTTCCTCAGGAATCAGTCAACAGTGACAGTGAACTTCGGCCTTTCAAAGGTCAAATAGCACCCTACCTGTAGATGGCATGTCCGGGCTGACTGCCGGGGTCATAGCTGACCTTGACATGACCTTGGTAGAGCTCCACTGCAATATGATCATTGTCTCCATTGTACAACAGGATACCATTATCCTCAGCTGTTGACACCTACAAAGGGAAAATGTTTTCATCAGGCATTTGACTTATTCCGGTCTCAGATAGGTGGCGTCAACGCACTCAGATCACGTGTCCACACGTCAACACTCTCTGTGAGTACCTGCAGAGTGATGTTAGCTTGAGGCCAGTTCTTGAGGTCAGAGAGCAGTAGGTAGGAGTCTCTGTCTACAAAGTTGACGCTAACCAGCTTCTCACAACGCGGGCCCCCAAACTCTGGAGGACACTGGCAGAGGGCGCGCCCACCTCGCTCCACACATGGGGCATTATTTTGGCAGTCGGCCAGCTCACACAGGGACAGTGGAGAGGGGGGAATCTCACACAGCTGACCACTATAGAGAGACAGGGATTATTTTTGGGATGATGGTGTTAGTAAAGCATGAGAGGAAGCTAAGTAGCCAAAATAAAAGCTGTGCGTATTACATCTGTGCTTTCCTCACCTGTAACCTTCAGCACAGATGCAGGAATATCCATTTAGCTCATCCATGCACTGAGCTCCATTCTGACAGCGATGCTCCTCACAGTCATCATAATCTAAACTGCAGTCATCGCCAACGTAACCAGGAGAGCACACACACCTGCGATATACAAATACAGCACTGGAGTCACGTTCAGCAAAAACAAAGCTACCTCCTAGTCTTTGAATAACATCTATGTTTCAATAATGAAGCACCATCCTTTTTTCGCTGTATCTGATGTTTGTGGCAGTAAATACTTACTTGGGTCCAGTGGAGGTGATGAGGCAGGTAGACTGATGTTGGCAGGGGCTTCTTCCTGGGGCGCACACATCCTCCATTTCTTCACACATCTCCCCTGCAAAGAAACAAGTATTTAAAAAAAAAAGCACATAGCGCCAGAACCATCCTGCAAAAACTGCTAAGCAAGAAAGCCAAAAGGTATTTTATTACTGTGGCATGATCATTTATTTTCATTCAAGATAAACAATAATAATAATAAAACAACAAAATTCTTGAGGTGCACAGACCTGTGTAGTAGGGGGGACAAAAACAAGTGTAGTTGTTGACCCCGTCGATGCAGGTTGCTCCGTTCTCACAGTCGTTGTCTTCGCAGTCGTCAATGTTGGTTTGGCAAGTGGGGCCCTCAAAGCCCAGGGGACACGTGCAACTGTGAACACATACACACTCATCGTTACATCATAATGCCAAGGCCCTAATGGAATAAATAAGATTTCATTCCATTGTTGTGCTCATTAAAAAAGTCCTCTCCCTCACCTGTAATCTCCCTCCTCATCCTCAATCACTTGGCAGGTTCCTCCGTTGGCACATGGGTTACTCACGCAGGCGTTCAGAGCCGTCTCACAGTTCTTACCCTGAGAATGGAAAACAGAGATCAGTTTATTTTTTCCCCCCACACATTATGTATACTTTAAAACCAGCAGTACACTGAGTATATATCCATGAATAGGTGGCAACACTGTATAGCTCTGACCTTGAATCCTGGAGGACAGCTGCACCTGTAGATCTCCACCAAGTCGCTGTGACAGATGCCTTGATTCAGACAGGGGCTGGACAGACAGGGGTTGCACTTGGCCAGCACTGCAGTGTCCACATCTCCTGGAGGGAAAATACCAGACCAAGCAGAATTAATTGTATGTAGATACTAGAACTATGTTAAATTTCTTCAGTGGTGGAAAAAAGTGCTTCTATTAAAGAGGCAATACCACAGAATAAAAATGCTCTGTTACATGTGTTGTTGAAATCAACAACACATGCCCCCCCATGGTAAGATCAATGATGCCTTATCTCTATCTATAACAATACATAATCATTTATTTGTTGATTATATTTTATTATTTTATTTTTATTTAATTAATTATTAATAATTACAATAAAGTAACAAGTAACTAAAGTGCTATAACTAATATTTTCTGCAGAATTGTGGTGGAGTATTAGCATAAAGTAGCAGAACATGGAAATAAGGATAATATATGAGTAAAAGTACATAGTAACTTTCCACCACAATGTTTTTTTTCCAACACTAACTCACCTGTGCATTCAAACTTCTTTGCAGGTGTGGTGAGCAGCAGTTTGCCCTCCATGCCCAGCGGGCCGGCACAGCGGGCGATGCCAGGCTCTTTGTAGCCAGTCTTCACCCAGTCAGACAGCCAGCGCAGGCGACAGTCACAGTACAAGGGATTGGCTCCGATGGCCCTGATAGAGCACAGAGAATAAATGTATAAGAAATGTGATGATGAAGGATGTTAGTTCAACTAACAAATTCTGGCTGTCACTGTAGTACACTCTCTTACCAGCAGGTGTCTCTACACGCTTACTTAAAACAAACCGTGTCAAACTCAACTTGGCATGCCGCTCGATTAAAACAGCGCCTCTGTGAGAATAAAACAGATTTAAAGTTTAATGCTCAATGCCACTTTGTGCCATACATCATCTGGAGGAGGGCTTCTCAATTATAGGCAAAGGTGTGAACAGAAGGCGCTCTTAACCACTTCTGTCACCGTGGTCGTGAATCAATGCCACTCTGTCCTCCCGCTGGATGCACAAACACTCCTGAATCGATGCCGTTCCATTACGGTGGAACACAGGCTCATCTTTCAGGCCGGGCCAATGGCTGACACCTGACATCTGCTAACATGAAAGCCACTTGACTGTGACTGTGGATCAATGGCTCCACTCCTTCCCTCCCTTCACCCCTGTTTTCATACAGCCTTGACTCCTGTGCTGCTCTCCAAAAAATGTCTTTGTTTAGCTCTCCCTTCTTCCTCTCTGACACTGATAGGTCTATTGATCAGTGACTCTCGGGGGATGATGTGAATATCGAGGCCGGGTGGCAGAGGGCACGCTGCAAATATACCTTCTGTGTAGTTTTACACGTGTCTGTGAGTCCGTGCACAACTGCACCCACGAAGGACGCACACAAAATTACAGACATAAATAAACAAACCAAAACAAACACTAAAGTCCACAGACCATGGAGAAACTGAGTGTGTGCGTCAGTGAACGTGTGTGTTGTGGAGATGTGATGGGAGGATGAGACAGTAGAGGGGTCTGTGTGTTGCTTTAACCACAGGACTGCAGCTGATTAAGGGAGGGCCTGGCTCCTGCAGAGCCCACCAAAGAGGACTACAGACCGGCCACTGTGAGCCACGCTCTCCAGCTGTCTGACCAGACCCCCTCTGTGCCTGAAAGTGTCTTAAGTGTGTGTGTTTGTGTGTGTGCGTACACGTGTGTAGATTTCACAAAGTCAATGGTAAGTGCAGACGATATCATGTAGACTGCCACTGTGGCATATGTGTGCTTGTGTGTGTGTGTTCCTACTTACAAGTGGGAAAGTGATGCCACGTCGCTGAAGATGCCGTCAGGAAGTTCTGAGATTTCGTTGCCATGGAGAGACCTTAGGGGTGATGGAGGAAGAGTAGATTTATGACCATGAGCATATTTCATCTTTCATTTTTTTCATGCAAACTTCCTGTCAGACCACTGAGGTAGAGATGAAATAATTGAGGGATTTATCCATTCATAGAATGGACAACTATTTACACACTTAAGTTAATCACTAAACATTTGCTCATCACAGCTTTTAAAATGTGAGGATTTGCTTTTTTGTCCCCTGTGATAGAGACAAATTTACATTCTTTTGACATTTTACAGACAAACAATATATGTAAAAAATAACTAGCATGTTAATCTATCATGGAAATAAATGCTCCATGCAGTCCTGCATACTTTGTTTTTGGACTAAAGCTAGAAATAACAGGAAGAATGTTGCGGAGTATTTCAGTGTTGTGTTGGGTGGTAGGTGGTTTTTATTTCTGGTTGAGCCTTGTGCAGCTGGCAGAGATGTGAGGCTCTGTTAGTCTGGAAAAGACCGGTGTCAAGTTTCTATGTGCGTCTGGCTGTCAGGGCCAACAAGTGTACAGAAGGAGGGGGGGTAACTGAGTTGCACCACATGCAGGACGGTGAAAGACAGTAGCGTGATTGTATGTCTGCAAGTTAACATGTATATTTACATGCTTGCATATTTGGGCATGTATATTAACTTTTGTGTGCACATACACTGTTTTTTATATGTAGCTATTTTCCTTGCCATTCTCTAACTGCTATTCAGGGTGACAAGCCAGCATGGCTTAATGGCTAGATGACTGATGGCTGCTGTAATCCGCCAGGTCATTACCACCTCCAACCCTCAGCTGACCACATGCTAATGTTACCACAGCTCAGTCTGCAGTACTGATACATGACACATCTGCTCTCCATGCCTGGATGAAGAGAACTGATGTATAAACAGACTTTGAGATCCCACTTCCTCCTTTGTTTGATCTGTGAATTATCGCTAAACTTTGGATGGTTCAGGTGAAAGGACACAGAGAGCGGAGCTGCCAAATGTAAAGATACAGAACTGCGGTGGACTAAGAAAGGGAAAATATACAATGTAACCGTCTTGAGACAACAAGTTAATTGGCCTGAGTGTATGGGAGAACAGAGCGTGTTGTTGGGTTGTGGTAGTTCGGATAGTGAGGGCACGAAGCCAGCAGCAGTGTGCCAGCCAGGCAGAGAAAGGAGCCAGGGAGTCTCCAGGAAGAAATCTGATCCACTCTCCAAGTAACATGCTCTCTGTTTGTCTTTATACTTTTCTTTTCTGCAGCTGTATATCATTACATCACTCCTTCGTACCTGTGTCAACCTATCACAGGTTCTCTGAGTGGGATTACATGTGATGTTTCTGGACTTGCAAAATGATGGCTTATGACTGAAGAGAAGTTCTGTACACTGAGTTGTCCAACAGGAGTTTTCACACAGACGTCTTCACCTGCAACCAGTTAATAAGGTTTTGTGATTCTGTGAGTCCTCTGAGCTGAATGTTTTTGCTTCAGCCCTTGTGATGAGGATCATGCAATGCTGTATTTTCTCACAGCACTGTGTCCAGCAGCAGTTTCAGTACATGTCAGTTTGGATTTCATCTGCTGAGGGCTGTATGTTCTTTTCCTCCATCACACTCTTTCATATCACTGACTCGTCTCACAGCTCCCCACCCAGACCCTGGCGGGACACGCCCTAGCACTGTCTCGGCTCAATCACCTCACACCTAATACCCAGCAGGCCAATTAGCAGTTTATTAATCTGCAACTCAAACCACAACCATCATGCACACACACACACACACTTACACCAAACCACACCACATCTATGCCAGGCTCAGACTCCAGGTCTGTTTGAAGCCTCGAGCGTTAATGATTCTTCTCCTCTTTACTGCTCTGTAAAGCCAAAAGGTGCAGCTTTGTTAAGGCTTTGGCACCTCAGCGTGTGTGTGAGTACGCCTGAGTGTGTCCCGCTTGTAGCTGGCTTTGGCATCTCATTGTGGTTTCTATGAAGCTTCCAATGTTGAACTTTGAACCCGATGTGGGGTCTTAAAGTTGGAACTATTAAATGGAGCTCCTTGTCGCTTCAATTTGGTTGCACCCCCACGAGGAGAAAAAAAAACAACCATGGCACCAATTGACATTTAATGGGAGGCTTCTGATTGATCATGCCAGCAGTAAAGACATCAAAGTTTTCTGCTCCATTTGGATTCCCAACTGACTGAGACAAGAAGGTAGCCCAGACAGTCTGTACGTATATATGTGTGTGTGGGCGTGTGTGTGTGTCTCGGAGCTCGTATGTACCTCTGAACTGTATGGTAAGTGCATGTGGCGTTGGAGGAGGGCCTCACATGGCGTCTAGCACACTCGCACGGGGAATATTTTAAAAGTGAAGGTGGCGTGAGTGAGTAAGAGCAGAAATAACGGACGCAGCTTCATTAGAGATCAAAGCAACGCGCCCGGGCTGGTGAGGCGGCATCAGCTAATGATGACCGAGCTTCACTCTCATTCCACACTAAAAGGGCTCTTACGCTTTGTGCCTCGTAATGATCAGGGCTTTAGTCGAATCCCGCCGTAAAAAGAGGCTTTGTTGAAGCTTTGTTGTCAGTAGTAAAAAGTGTGCCTGCTATGAGCACACATGGAAGGCCGATATGTCTACTCCCACACACATACTAACGGGTACCAAGCCAGTAGATGACAAACATGCAAGTTATCCGTGCAGGCACCAACACACACACACATATACAGACACAGATGCATACATAATCTCATAAGGAGTGCTGCCGGGCCTGGTCTCTGTTTTTCCATCACAGGACTAAACTGTACATTTGAGTTAAAGTGCGGGGCATCCAGCTGCTGTATCTTTGGATGCAGGTCCAAAGATTGGTTTGGTTTCGTCATCTATCTGTCGGAGGCATTTACATTCTACATCTCAGTTATTCAGCAGGCCGATTCATGCGCAGGGAGCCCGTGGTCACAGGGAGTGCACAATCAAAGACTTCATAACTTCATAAAAGCCCGGAGGCAGAGTCAAAACCATTACGGTGAGCGGGGGCAAACTTTCTCTGGCAATCAGCATCAGAGTGACTTTGAACGGGCAGACTGTGGGGGCGCGTGTTTGGCCCTGACGGTGAGGCGGTGATGAGCTCGGGGCGTTTAGAGGTGAACAGGCAGACTGTGGGCAGATGTCTGAAGACGAGGTGTGGGCAGGAGTAGGAGCTGGAACAACACCGTTACCGTCGCTCCCCACGGCAGCCATTTAAGCAGAGAAAATAGGTCGTAGGTTGTATATGTGTGTGCTTGTACGTGTGTCTGTGTGTGTGTGTGTGTGAATTCTGTCATAAACTATCATAACTGTTTAGACTGTTTCATCTCTCTGGAGTCAATCAAACATTCTCAGCATCTGCCACACCGTCTCTGTAGTCAGTGCGGGTTGTAAAAATATCTTCCTTAATAACTCATTTAGCCTGGAAGTGAGTCGCCTTTCTTCTTTCAAAATAACTTCACTTGTCTCAAATGAAGTTGCCGTTTAGAGCATTGTCTTGAAATTATGAGACAACAAAGAAACATTTAAAACAGCTGATTTTCACGGGACTAAGATAAATTCCTTTATACTACTGGCAAGATATATTTTGCATTAAAAATAGGCTTTTAAGTCTCAATACT
>JAVQJZ010025805.1:0-12136 GCA_036025355.1 Leiopotherapon unicolor | reverse complement strand
TCTACCAACTTTAAGCTATTATTTCCAGAAAATGATGTGACGTAACGTTTTCCAAAGATTAAACCCCTCCTGAAATTAAAGATTAGACATGAAAATTAATTATTAGACTTTAATTTTAATACTATACCTATATAAGGTATTGAATTCCTTGCTGCTGTACAGTGACTACAGTAGAGGAACGCCCCTAAACGTGCGGGTCTCCTCAGTAACAGTGACCACAGCGCCGCCTTGTGGTGGAGGTCGGTACTGTCTGTGACGTGACGTGACGTGAGAGAGGTTACAATGAAGCCAAATTAAAAGTGAAAGAGCACCATTAAAAGACGTGTTTTCTTAATCGGGCGGGACGGACTCATTCAGTTGTAGGGTGGCTGCTATGACCCATGATGCTTTGCGATTTTAAAAGATACAAATATTTCTGTAAAGCAAACAAACAGCGCGTTTCGTCCTCATATAAATACACAACGCAGTTTACCTCAGGATTTGTGAGTAAGGTCCAAACGAACAATTTGATCCACACATTCATAAATAACACTAAAGTAACTAAAGTTTAGAAAAGTGTTTCCGCTGACTCAGAGACTGACTTCACACACACACACACACAGGCGTCAAAGAAACGGCTTAGTTCTCTTTGCGTGTAATAGACAACATGACGACGCTCCGAGGGACGCAAATTTACCCACAATGCAGTTTGAGCGCAAAGCTCAGAGAAACAAAGAAATGAGCGAACAAGTGGTGTTTGTTGCTGCTTTCCACGCTGCAGTGAGCAAATACAAACCCCTGCCAAGTCCTCTGTGTAAAGCTGAAGAGGAAAACTAATAATCACACCCTCATATAAGTGTAAATGTCGAGAAAGGTTTTTTTGTGATAGGCGTACTTCATGAGCTGAGAGGAAGTTACAAGTTGGTCGAATAGCACTGAGCTTTCAAATGAACATGATTTGTTATGTATGTTAGATTATGTAAAGTGGTTGACTGTTACTATGCTAATTTATCATTACTTTGTCTTTTTTCCTCATGTAGACTACCAGCTAACAGGTATTTGTACATTTATTTCATGAACGTACAGCAATGAAGCAGACAGCAGTGCTATTTTCTCATGGTTGTTCTGGCTTTTCCTTCCTCAGTTAGGCCCCAACCACAGGTGCTTTCCCTGTCTGCATGTGGTCTCTGTCTCTGTTACAGGAAACACTGACCGTTTCTCGTGGTTTGCGTGGTCTACACGTTAGTCTTACTTTCTTTAACCCGTCATGATCTCAGCGTGCATGCTGCAGCAGGAATGGTTAACCAGCCATCAGCAGATCGGTCACCTGAGGCAAAGTATCATGGGAGCAAATATTAGAAGAGCATTCGTGCAGGAAAGAATCTGTCCCTTGATCGGTACATCACTGTAACCACAATCACCATAAGCAGTTTCCACTGATATTTAGAAAACAAACGAAAAGTTGGTTTCTGGCCAATTTCATTCTCCGGCACTGGCACCAATAGTAACAGTCAGTCACCCCGCTGAGCTATAAAAACATGGCAGTGTGTGCTGTGAGGTAAGTGGGGATTTTGTCGCCTCACTTGGGTTGTTGGGAAGAAACTTGTGCATGTGCAGCTGTGACATGGCACGCATTTCAAGTAAAGCACCTGTAACCCTGACAGATGGGTACCCAAAGGTCTGTGCAGTATCTGCGGCGTACGCACTGTCTTTGCACAACTTTAGCCCTGCTGATGTGTGCTGATTTTGCCTGCTCATTGTTTGGATGTCAGAGTTAATGTTTTCCAGCAAGGAGGAGTTTAAGAGCGTGTGGGGGTAAGTCAACACTCTTTTCACTTTTAAGGATGAAAAGTACTCTTTTCTTCATTCATTTTGAATTGTGGACAAGTGGTCCTTGCACATCATATGTACACATTTATGAGTGCTCTGTTGCCTGAGTGTGACACAAACCAATAAGGCCTTACATACATAAACATATGCAGTTTCCACATGTATATATATATATATTGTAATCTTTTGTCTGCTCAGCTGCAGATCAGCTCACAGTGTTTTAAGCCTGACTCGGCCTCTGTGCTGTAAATATGCTCTTGCACCTTGTTGGTTCGCCTGGTGGGACATGTCATTTTACAGTGTAGCCACTGGTCATTTGATCTGTCACTTGCCCTCTGGAAACGTGCACCCTACACACCACGGCTGACGTCGAGGCAGGACCCCGGGACCTCAGCACCAGTGGCCTCACGAGACACTGGGATAAGACCACCGCTGCATGTTTCCTAATCCTCCCATTTGCTCCTTCTGCTTCTTTCTTCCACCCTGGTGTGTTTCCCTTCTGCTTCCTTGTGTTGGGTGGGTGGGCTCTGAACGCAGCCTGGCACTGAGTTACAGCCCAGTGGGGCTTGAGCAGACCATGTTTGCAGGCCTCTGACGCTTTTTCCTCCCCCCACCAGCTCTCACACTGCGGCCTCACCACACACCATGCCGCCGTTCAGCATGGGAGACTGTGTGTGTGTGTGAGCTCAGTGTTGCATGTGGCAGAATAATGAGATCCATGTAATAGTTTCAGGGAAGGGGTGAGGTGGTGGTGGAGGTGATGGGGGGGGTTGTAGATTGACTGAGCCCAGTGGGCCATGGCTGCAGTTTGCCTTAGTGGCTATCTTGTCTGATTTTCCCGGGATCGGTTCAACAAGCCTCGGCTATAAATAGACCCAGTGAGAGTTTCTTGGGCAAACCACTGAGATTCTGTGTGTGAGAGAAAGTGTGTGTGTGTGTCTTTAAGAATTCAGCTGTAATTTGAGCCCTATAGGAGAGAGAGAGAGAGAGAGAGAGAGAGAGAGAGTTACCTCACACACCAACACTACCCCCTCCCTCTCCTCTTCCTCCTCCTCCCCATCATCATCTCTGTAATCGAGCGTCGAGCTGCGCGATCTTTGCGGACTGTCGCTAAACACGCGCGGAGCTCCGGACCCGCAGCATCCCCCGCGTCCTGTTAGCGCGCGTGTGTGTGTGTGTGTGTGTGTGTGTGTGCAGGGAGACACACAGAGAGAGAGTGAGATAAAGAGAGAGAGAGAGAGAGAGAGAGAGGGAGGCGGGCTCGTCTTGTTTATCAAAAATGAGTCGACATGGCTCCGGATCGGCGGACGCGGCTCGGCGAGCTCCGAGGCTGAGCAGCTGAGAGAGCACATCCTCTTCATGAGAGCCACAAGGTGAGTCCAGCCAACAACAACACCTCCTCCTCTGTCCTGCAGCTGTCCGAGCGGTGCGGCGTGGATCGGCCTTGTGTGTGTGTGTGTGTGTGTGTGTGTGTGCGCGTGTGTGATGGTGTTGACACACACTGAAAGCTCGTATCATTAAAAAAACAAAATCAGTCGATTAGTAAATAAAGAGAGGATCCGATGATGGCAAGTTGTTTTCGTGCAGGGGGAGGGGGAGGAGGTGGGGGTGGTGTTGGGGGAGAGGGGGGGGGGTGTATCGTTTCCTCGTCGGGGAAAACGTCCACCCGTCTTACGCAAGTGCAGTTTGAAGCGTGCGCGCCGCCGGTCGTCACGGCAGCACGAGAGGTCTGACAAAAACAGTGTTTTCAAGAAAGAGAGCTGTTTGAGTCCCGCGATGTGCAGAGAGAGAGACACACAGAGAGAGAGAGAGATCAGTTCCCAGAAAACGAGGGAGCAGGCCTGTCTTCGAGGCCCACACGTGTCGGGCTCCCTCCTGAAGGCTGGGACAATAATAAATCCGTGAGGGGGGGTCTGGACAGCTCTGGCTGTGTGTCAGGGGGAGTGCACTTTAAATTCCTCCAAACTCATCCTCTCCAGCTTCGTTAATTCACTTTACTCAGGGTGCTGCGGGTAGCTGGAGGGACACCTTGTATGGGTCTGAGCTGGAGGTTTTGCTTTCCTCCACCTTCCTCTTCTTCTCCTGCTTCCTTTTAATTAATTTATTTTTTTTATCATGTTGTTCATCAGCAAAGGTCTGTCTTGAATTGAGGGCAATAAAACCCAGCTCTTCTCACTCTGTATCAGACTTTTGCCAGGAAGCGTGGGAGTAGGTCGCCCTTTCTCTCTCTCTTTCTATCTTTCTGTGTGTGTTTGATGAAAAAGCCTGTTCTGTGGTTTTCCCTTGTTGACACAATCTGCTGTTTAGCTTTCATTTGAACTTATCAGCTCTTTTAGAAGTGGAGCAAATGAAATGTGTGTTTTGCAAGGGGTTTAAACATGTAAGTCTTTGCAGAAGAACCACACACACACACACACACATGCACGCACTTATCAGATGTGTTTAAAAAGCAGATCTTTTGTGGGAGAGGCTATATAAACCCTTAGTGCTGTTCCACATGGTGCTTCAGCTGTTTCCTCTCTGTATCCTTAAGTCGACCTCTTTAACCATTCGCCCTTGGCAGCATGGTCTTGCAGGACCCCAACATGTGTGTTTTTACTTAAAACAGTCCTTTGCCGTGCTCTGGAAGAACGGCCCAAGGTATCCTTACTTCCACATCCGGATATCTCCTCAATCACAATCACAGTGTGGACTCTTAAGACGTCCCTCTAATAACAAAAAAAGTCTGTCTGCCCTGCAGCATGCTACTTTAAAGTGCTGCCGCTCACTGCCCACTAATGCATTACAGGCAGGCACAAGGAGAGGGCTCTGTGGAGTTGGCCTTTCAGCTCCCTCGTGCCTTTTTCTTGGCTACAGTGCTTCAGAGGAGTCCACTGTTTGTCCTCGAGCATTTCTTTGGTGTAATGCAGGAACAAAGGCAGATATAAAATCACCAAGGCCAGAGCTCCAAGGAGTGAGATGTGTGTTTTGTTTGGTGTGTGTGCGTGCCTGTGCCGGGAGATCGGTTGCTTGGGAGATGTAGATATATCCTTAAAGTTAACTGACTGTTCCTCTTACCGAGAGCCGGCATTGTCAAATCGGCCCACGAGCAAACAGCTCGGTGTGGTAAGGACAGCTGGGTGGTGTGGACCCGCGGCGGCTGCAGTGGACCTCTGTCACTGACATACATTTGCTGGCTGCGAGCCAGCGAGCATGCAGAGCAGCTAATTTTGGATCCGTGTTGTCTTATAGAGAGCGCTCAGTTTTGATCCAAATATAGATATTAGGGATAGATTTCTTGGTGGTTTTAGGCTGTAATGCGGAGTTTCACTGCAGAACACTTTACTTACCTCAGGGCCTTGATTGTAATTAAAAAAAATCTCTATATTAAATGAACTTTTTTTTAACTATTGTGTGCTGATCAAGTTTCACACATCAATTTAATGTTGATTTCATGAAGGGGATTTCTACTAAAGCATCTCATTCTGAAAAATACAGGCATGTTATACTGTTATTATAATATCCTGTCAAATACATTATGATCTTTATGATTGCCTGCATTATTAATTCACACTCAGTCTTTCTTTCCCTCTGTATATTGTGGGATTAATGCAGTGTAAATAATGAAGCAGCTTCAATGATGCGCTGGCTAATGAAATATATGGTACAATACCAGGAAGACTGGACCAGGAAGGAGTCATGTCTCCTCTGATCTATGAAACATGGAAAACTGATCCTCAAAAAAGTCATTGGCCTCAATATTCAGTGCTGAACTAACACACCAAGGGAAACTCTGGATGTTTTCAGTTACAGTACACTCACAGCAGCATTGGTTGAAGTTGTAAAGTAGGACACTGTAAAATATTTATTGTGACGACGGTCACTGCTGTGTGTGTATGTGTGTGTGTGTGTGTGTGGTTCTTTTAAGAAAACAAAGCAAAGTCCAGCGCGGGTTACTGGGTCTGTCAGTGTTACATACCAGGGATGATCGTGCCAGATTATGTTGTTTTGCACCTCCTCAGAGAGACGGTGTATGTGTGTGGCTCTAGCAGCTAAGTACGCTGAAACCACAAAAACAGGTTTGAAAACCCAGACGACGTGCTTTGACACTTGTCTACACTCGCTCTGTAACATAAGCCAAGGAAGAATTACATTAGCCTGTCATTGCTAGGAATTTAACTAACTGTATTTTAATGTTTCATCCATGAATACTACAGTGGCAGCTCCCCTCCTGTAGGAGTGGAGTTAAAAATTGGCAGGACTCCTACTAGCAGGTGTCATTTTTTCTGACATGTTGTGGTTAAAGGTAACCTAACACCAAACACACCAGCTGCTTCAGTTTGGCTGACCTGAAAGTGTCGAGGGATGAAAAACGTAGCCACTAATATTGATATTTGATATTTTTGTGTGTTTTCAGAATCCTGGAATGAAACAACAGAGCGTGTTAAGCTTTAACAGCCTTCCTCTCTAACCTTTACCCTCTCTGTCCTCCCACAGTGGGGTTGGGTGGCCATGGACCCATTCAGCCAGCTCATCCTCACCATCTCGGTGACCAGTTTCTTCACCTTCCAGTGGCTCTTCCACAGAGTCAGCCCCTGGATGTCCGTGCGCATCAGCCCTGGCTTCCACGGCCTCAGCGACAAGCAGAAGGTGGAATGGAACTCAAGGTGACCCGGCGCGAACCGGCGATCATGACGGGACAGAGTGTTTTCACGCTTTTGTACAGCAAGGAACGTGTGACGGCAGTCTGTGCTCAGATGTTGGCCCGCTGGCATGTGTTTTCATCTGGGCCCCAAAGACGTGCACCGGCAGTCAGCCTACCTGCTTCCTGTGACACTAGTATCTGACTCACCCGTAGGATGCATTGTGTATTTCGCAATGTTTGCCCAACATGGTAGTGCTTCAAGGCAGCACGGCGGAATGTGTTTTTTTTCAGCTTCTCTTTGGCAGCGCATTTAACCTCATTATTTTAACACTTAGCAACAAGTACCTCATTAAAAACTCATAAAATCTTTTTTTTCTTTGAATATAACTTTCTTGTTTTCCATGGTTTCTTTTTTTTTTGGGAAAAAGAAATGAGAGCAGTTGTTATTCGAATGTAGTAGCACCCCCGTGTGTGCAGAATTCAACTGAATACCAGGTATAATGCATGCATCCTCTACAGTGGTGTCAGATAAGAAGTGAAATGAAAGTGAAAATATTTAGGCTGTTGCGTAAGTCTATACGCCCTTTACATTGTGAGCACATTCCTTCTCTTGTTCCATCATCAACTTCCATCATAGTTATTATGTGTAAGTAATATACTACGCACAGTTTCATTCTCTAGTGGATGATAAAAGATCATCCATTTTCATTTCAAGCTCATCTGCTGGTCAAACTGCTTATACATCTCTTGCTAATAGGCTCCATTGCAGGCTGTGGTAGGTAGCCGCGTCGCCACATCCCTCAAATCGAAGCAATAATCGAATTAAGTGCATCAGATGTGAAATAAACTATAAATCTTCCCTCTTACAGTGGGATCGTCACGTTTAATGAGTGGAACTATTTCATCCTCGCAGTTCATCAGTCAAAGCAAACAGACAGAGTGGCAATGCTTCAGGGACACAGTGTTCGTACTGATGCCCGGGCTGTTTGATCAGACAGCAACCGAGTGTCATCTGTTTTCGCGGCGACATTTTATCTTCTGACTTGTTAATGCGAATGTCGTAGAAACGGGAACAGAACAAATGGGCCGGACAGAAAGAAAGAGTGTGCTTGTGTGTTGAGTGAGAGAGACGTTTGCTGCCGTTTTTTTAAGCACCGTGAGATCGGTGAACACTTTGCCGTGGATTGAAGGCTGTTGGATGCGAAGAGTGTTTGGAGGGGTCCAACTTGCATCAGTCACTCTTAACTCTCATTTCATTTTATCGCAAACTCAGCGTATTGCTAATGAAAGCTCTTGTGAAATTGAAATGGCCACACGCTTGACGGGCAAACGAAAATAAATGATCGGTAGAGGTGGATCCAGGCGACGAGGATCCCTGTTGGGACCCGTGACTTTACAGATTCTGTTCAGACAGTCTTACCGTCAGTGTGGCTGTCATCCTGTCTTGCTGACTGATTGCTGAGAACTGTCGGACTGTCTCACCGCCTTAATGACTGACTGGGACTGTGTGCCGCTCTGCCTGACCCTTCAGCAGTGTTTAATCTCTTAGTCTAATTGGTCTGAATCTGTGTGCAGGCCTGACAGGCAATCAGTTGATTCACTGTGAGCGCTAAAAATCCAGCGCTCTAAACCCAAGAGCAGCTCCAAGGCAGTTTTTTATTTTCTGAATAAAGATAAATATTCACCGTTTCTTTTTGTGTCGCCTTCAGACAGGCAGCAGATCATGACTGTGTGTGCTGGTTTCTCTTTCAGGACTGTGTCAACGTTTCACGCGCTCTTGGTGGGAATCTTCTGTCTCTACATCTTGTTCTTCGATGATGCCGTCAATGAAGACCCAGTCTGGTGAGAGTTTGGCTGTGAACTGCATGCTTTTAACCTTTACTCTCCACATTTTGGGTTAATTTTATCCTGTGTGTGAACTTCTTTTACCCGCCCCCCACCACAAGTGGCCCAGTCATAGCTTAGCAACCACAGGCACGTGACACCGGACCTGCCTATGTTCTGAAGCGGCGCTCGTGACGTTGTAGTTATGGAAAGAGTGCAAAGGTTGCTGTCCCCTTTTTAACACTTTACAAAACATAAAACGCCAGAGCCAAAGTGTGAAGAATGGATTCAACAGTGAGTTTAAGGTGCTTGCTTTAAGGTGAGCTCTAAGCGTTAGCATTTCAGGCTAATTTTAGCTTCCCACCCACCCGTTTGAAACCTGGCGTTACTTCTTGGCCTACTTCCAACACGAGGAAGTAACGTCAGCATAAACACGTTGGCTTTTGAGTGGGCTTAGAGGTTTTGCTTGTATGGGACATGAGGATAGCGATAGCAGCCACGTCCGACTCTTCCTTTTATTCAAGTTCACCACCTGCCGAGGCCTTCAACCAGGCTTGTTAAAACAAATGTTGGTGCTCTTTCTTAAATCTTGTGTGTGTGTGTGTGTGTGTGTGTGTGTGTGTGTACAAATATGAAAAAGAAAGACTGAAGTCCGAAATGACATTTTAATTCCTCAACCAATAAGCTGATGCTAAAGTGTAGCTTAGTTTCGCAGCATATTGTTGTGCATGTAGCCGTCAAGAAAACCTTTGTGAACTTTTTTACCTCTTTTTCATTTAAAAATGAGTTCAGTGGGAATGTCACAGAGTTGATGCTGATAAATATTTGCTTGTCATTATTTCGGCTGATATGAATAAGCTAGAAATGAGACCTGCTCACGTATACATGTGTGTGATGTCGATTACTTCAACGATTAAAAAGTTAGCGAGAAATCTGGCACTAAATCTTCCTTTGTTATCAGTTTAAGCTGCGTTGTGTTGAACTAGAAAGTTTTCAACACCATCGCATAAAATGTACTCACACAGCCTCTGTCAAACCCAATGTGTTTTTTCAACAGGGGAGATCCTACACTGGTGAAGACTAATGTTGCCATCACAACAGGCTACCTCATATCTGGTAAGAGACATAAAGTTTATGCAGGTAACATTTGTGCAAGTGAGACCAAAGTTCATGAAGGTAATAAGATTTGATGGACCCAATTTTTCGATGTATCATTTGACTTTAGACCCCACTGTGTGTGCAAGCAAACAATAAACACAGGCAATTTTTAGATTAAATGTTTAAAGCTTGCAGTATGCTTGTTTTTTTGTTTTTTACCAGTTGTATGCACTTACAAATGTTGTGATCACACTAGTGACATGTTATCTCTCTTTCCCATCTCTCTTTCCCTGTACTTCTGTTTTCCAGATCTGCTGCTAATATTTTACTATTGGAAGGCGATAGGCGACAAGTTTTTTGTAGTTCACCATCTGGCAGCGTTGTATGCTTACTACTATGTACTGGTGAGTGCCCTATTGTCCAATAGCAGAACGTGCAGGCAAGATGGGAAGGAGACAACCAAGGGTGAACAGCTGTGTCCTGTCAAGCTGGGTGTTTTAACTAATTTAGCCACCGATCGATCAGGAAGTGTCTGCAACTGTCACCGTGCAAGTGACACAGGTTAGTTAGACATGCACGAGTCAGCGTAGTTGGTATCTGTGCAACTGAAATACCCCAAACTGTACGTGAGAGAAGGAAACCACATTGGTGTTAAAAATCCGCCTGTTTGGTTTCATGGCTTTCAGTAAAGGCGGAGAGAAAGCTGCCACAGAAAGTAAGCGACTTACCGTGTCAGTTGTGGCGTTTTGGTCCATGAAAGATGACGTGTTCAATCAGGACCTGCAGCAGCTTACCTGGAAATGATTTTTTAAATCTTAAGTATCAATTTTTAAAAGGTGTTGTAAGGACTTCAGGAACAACACTGACCATTGTCTGTATGAGAAGATGGTTTGATGTCTGGTTCAGGTTTTGCCATCATTAAAGGCTGCGCTGCTCAGAGCAGGAAAGTGTGGTTGGCTCCTCTCTAAAACACTAAATCAGTGCTTTCAGTGCTATTTTCTGTAAAGTCATCTGCAGGTATTGCCAATAGCTTGATAATAATTTCACAACTCATGTGAAGTACTAATTAGTGATTCATTGGGTAGTGTAGAGTTGATATGGAGGTTGAAGTGTACTCAGCATTTATGGGCAGTGCTGTTCACTCTTGGTTCAATCTGAAACCCTCTAGGTCGCCAGGATCTGTGGATAATTACTATGGAAATGAATGACTATGGTATTTTTTGCATGGAATGCTCAATGATGGTACTGGCTGATGACCCCCCCTCCCCCCTCCACCTTACCCTTACAATTTCTGTGCTTTCTGTTTGTTTTACTGACCTCCCCCTTTTAATGTCGTGTGAATCTGACGTAAGCTGAACTTCTCTGAGCTTAGCGCAGCTGAATGCCTAACTTGTAACCACTGTGTGCATGCTAGTAGTTCTGAAGCGTTCCACACACAGGCAGGGCTCCTCTCTTGTTACTGTGCATGCCAACAAACAGTACTAAACGTTCTTAATTACTCACCTGCCTATCTCCAGTACCTTCCACCTGTCTGTCTGTGCCAGAGCCTAGTTCTGCCTCTTCCTCTTCTTCCTTACACTCCTCCTCAGACTCCCCGATGAGGGAAGACTGACAAAACCAGTCAATCAGTGTCATCCGCGTGAATATGATAGTCAGGCCCTTTTTTTTTAATACCATGTTGAATGTATTTTGTCAGGGGTATTCTATATAAGTTTGAACCAATTACAGATTTACTTTTAATGCTGTTGAAAAAGTCAGTTTTTGTCGTTTATAGCCATTTTATTGTAGTCAAGCAAACTTGCAGGTTTCTTCCCCTACATTTCATGTTCTGTATTTTCTATATATAAAAATGCAAAAGGACATGCGGTGTGCATTGCTCTGCCTCTCAGTGCCCAGTGTAAAAAAAAAAAAAGCAAAGCACGATATTTTAGTACTGTAGTTCTGGTTTTATGTGCCAAATGGTATAAAATCTTGGCAGTAAAGCAGTATGAATGTTAAAGTAAAGCAGATATACAGTATATCCTACCCTAATTTCCATCCGAGTCACTGGCTAGATTTACAGATTTGTTTTTCTTCTTTCCTGTGACACGCATCGTATCTGCATCTGTCTTTTTTTGTCTGTCTTCATCGCGCTGTTAATGAGGAATATTACTTGCGCACATCTCTGTGTCAGTCGACAGTAAGATTAAAAACAGTGTCACGCCATCAGAGTATAACTGTAAATCCAGCCATTCGTTTGGAGAGACAGAGCAAGCACCTGTATCTAAAACGATTAGCCAAAAAGAGATGAAGTCGGCCATACTGTTACTGGACACTCATGACTGTTTCCTCGGACTAAATGAGAAATTTCACGTGGGATAACAGGATGAATGCTCCGCGTTAATCAACTGTGGTGCAATAATAAAAAAAACACATTACTGTAGCTCTTTTTCATTTGTGGTAAGAGCCACAGTACAATTGGCTAGCCCTTGATGTCATTTTCATTTTATTCAGTTTTGTACCCAGTCATATGTTGTCAAAGTCTTATTAGTTAATGTGTTGAGTGTGTTTATGTGGAAGTATTTACACGATAAACTCTGCCTACTTTATGCAAATATTAAACCCTGAGGCACACAGATAAATTAAGGCCTAATTAAATTTACTTAGAGTTGGGAAACCTGTGTTGTTGTTTTTCTAAGTACACATCAGCTTAATGAGCTTGTTGGTATGTTTTAATTATTGATTAGTCAGTCTTGGTCATAACAGTTTTTAAGTAATTTATTTTTAATAACAGCATTATCT
>JAVQJZ010025803.1:0-11796 GCA_036025355.1 Leiopotherapon unicolor | reverse complement strand
GGTAGGGGATGAAATCCAGAGTCCTTATTCTGTGCAAAAATGCATGCAAAGCAAAATCAGCTGAAGTTGATAAGTGGCTGAGTTTAAGTGGGTATCCAGCTAATTAGTGCTAAATCCCTCTTTGTGCTACTATCCTGCACTGAAGCTTTACAAGGAAGCACAATCCAGGAAACAGAGAGAAAGGTTTTTTGTATTAAAAGCCTGGAAATTTGGATACCAACTTTATTTGGCTACCTCAGACTCAAATTAGCTTTGGTTAGACTTAAAATTGCATCTTTGCCCAGAATGAGGACTGTGGATTTTGTCCCCTACCCATTACACTGGAATTTTACTTTGAAAGGAATTTTTACATGACCAGGAATTATTGCAAAGACCAAAAAACTCTTTCAAAGTACAAGCGGTAATAAAAGTGTCAAATGAAGAGAAATATGAAAGAATGTGAACCTATCCTTTAAGTGTCAGTTTTAAATCATCCATCAAAAGTTGACTGTCACAAAATGGAGCTCCTGTTTGGTTGGTGAGGAAGGTATAAAATGGCCGTTGGGAGCACCAGGTCTGGCTGTGCCGACAGGGACCAGCCTGTGTGCGCCACACCGAGACACATTCATGCTATGAGTGGACAAAGCTCATTCATTCCTCCTGTATGAAAAACCAGCTAGAGCAAATCTCCGAGTGAATATGAAAAACATGCTCTGAACAATATAACAAAGTCACATTTAAGGAATAAAGGAAATAAAATTTGAATATTTGCATGATGAGTCAGCGTCTGCTGACCACGCATGGGTGTGGCCATGCGGCACATTGTTGCTGTAGCAACGCAGCCCACAGGTTAAGCAAATACCATGTGCCGTCTACGGTTGAGGTCCCGGGGAACGTGGGCCTACTGCTGCTGCTGCCACGGGCAACCAACTATCAAACAACAAAACTCGACACAGGAGCCGGACTCTGGCTTTCCTGCCTGGCTGCCACAATGTGCAGATTTGCATTGTAACCTGAGGAGTCTGAGCTTTATTTTTAGATATGCATCCTGACAATCTAATAAAATAGAGACAAACACAATGCAGGTGGCTCCTAGCGCACACACTTTTGCTCCCACAAATGCACACAGACACACAGAGAGGTGATTTATTATACCCACTCCCATAAAACCCCTCCATCTGGACAGAATGAATCAGTTGCATTCTTTCTTTACTGAGAACAGAGAGGGAAAAAAATGACTGCGTGAGCTGCTCCTTTCACAAAAGAAAGACTTGCAGTAAACTCACTCGGTGTGTTTCTGGCTGAGGAGAGAAAAGGCCTATTCTCACACAGCTTTCAGTCCAGTTTCAGACAGCGGTGACTCACCATCATTATTATCTCTGTAACTTTCATAAACTGCCTTTCACTGAGCTGAACCACCCACAAGAGGGCTCTTGTAACACTATCATGTAGGAAAAAATCACAACAGGCACAGTAGAGTCGGACAATGTGACTTTTTGCTCTTTTAAATGTAGTGCTGACAGATAGGATATTTAATTTGCAAGTATCAAGACTTTTCCACAAAGCTCCCTTATAGAGTCCAATGTGTGCTTTATCTGATGCAGGTAAGCAAGATTTTCACTTCCTGAAATCTTGTCATTCCAGTGCTGAGAGGAGAAGACAGGGCACCACTCCCAGCAGCATAACAGACAGGTATGAAGTCAGTCAGATCAGTCCAGAAAACCCACATGGAGGATCTGGAGACAGAAATCAAGGCAGCCAACACACCGTATGTGACACACATAAGTGACACATGATAAGTGAACAACACTGTCTGTGCAAGTTTTTCTTTGATCTTTCTTCTACTGTACTTGTACTGTATTGTGTGCTCTTTGAACTTCAGGAATGCTCTGGTTGTGTGAAACACAGCCCCTCTGCAGCACAGCATAATTACTGGAGGAGAAAAAAGAACCAGAAAATGATGTACCCAACATGTCCTGTCATGCAATGCAAGAAAAATGCAACTCACAGCTCAACCCAAGTCACAAAAATAATTTATGATACAGAGTACTCTAGTGACTGCAACAGATAATTTATAGTAGAGGTAAAGAGTGTGAGTGCATACAGTGGGAGTGCGCGTAGGGTTTTTTTTTTTTTTCACAAAGCATTGTCTGTGAGACTGGGAAGAGTCCCAGACATGAACGCTGGGAAATAATACGCCACACCCCGTGCTACACTGCCGCTGGATTAATAAAATATCAGGTGTTGTTAGAGTGCACGATCAAAGTACAATACACTGCAAGCCATAATAAACACCTGCACAAAGAAACACCATACAGCCTCTATTTGTAATGACTTTATACTAACCAGCTAGTCTTATTTATATGGATTATCCATGGGCTGGGTCATTACCCCACCCATAATTCAAGTGTCATTACTGCTGCGGGAGATAGCATTTTGCTTTCCTCTCCGCTTGTCTGTGTCAGTGTGGGTAGATGGATTCCACATCCTGTTTTCCACAGAGACACCTACAAGCTGAAACCTCTGCCTCAAAGAGCGAATGGCACTCCAAACAATGGGTGGCTTCCCTTTCCAAACTGTAATAAAAACCAGTGAGCAGGAGCTGCTCCAGCACTGAACAATGCGGTGGAGTCATTTACGGCTCCTGGCACGAAAACAGCTTAAAAGAAGTCCTGCATCAGAGCCCACTGAAGAAACAGTCAAAGTATATTAACAGTTTGTCCTTGAGGGTGTGTGGCCCCTGTAGGGACAGAACAGCAGAGTGACTACAGCCAACAACTTATCAGATTGCTCCCCCGACGACTCTCAGAATCACTTCATGTTTCTACAGCCCCCCAATGGTGCAATCTTACAAAAGAGATCTTCGCTTTAAAGAGTTTACTGTAATGAATCCATCAGTGAATGTACAGATAAAAGGCATGGGCCAGCTGTGTTGTTTGTGCACATTTACTGTTGCACAGCAGAAAACTGCACCAACAGTACACTCTTGTGGTAAAACTCAAGCTGAACAGTGAACACCTCGTTCTTGAAACACCTCCTGTAGTGAGGATTAGACATAATGGAGTATCAAATTAATTTAATAGAGCCATGTCCTTTGAAGGCAAAAGCAAACCAGTTGAATCACCTTTAATGATGTGCCTTCCTTTATAAAGCTGCCAGAACACCCATCCATGCGTTGAAAGGTGTGACCAGGTCTCAGAAAAAGTAATTACTTAACCTCGGGCGATGAAATGTGAACCAGCATGCTCCGCAGCTCACGCAAAGGCTAAGGCAGAGAGATGCAATCACACGGTCAGCCCTCGTTCAAACGCCCTCCAGCAAGAAACTGTGTGGAGACACAGGTTTGCTGCTGTGTTGACATTAGCGGACCACACACACACGCACACACACACACACACACACACACACACACTCACAAACGTTCTTGGCATTTTTGCTTCATGAGTAAAGTCCAGAGGAACTGAACTAGCATTGTTTGCCCCCGCCCCACCCTTCAGTCACACTCCCACACATTAATTTCAGCAACATTTGATGGTATTTCACCTTCACTCCACATTCACTGCACAACAGATGTTGACACAAACAGACCGTCAGCAGCGTCTCTGTGACTCCTCAGGCACTATAAGAAAACATAGTGATACTTTCACCACATGGCCCAGTCACTGGTCATCCTTTCCCTGGCACACCCTGAACTGGTACTACACTTGAAGGGGGGCAGGTTACACCCAGGTGTTACCACCCCTCCACTGGTTTAGCATACTGGGAGTAAAACATTCCAGATGTACTTCAGAGGGAAACGATTGACCTGTGAGGGCAGGTCGTGACCCAACCCTTCAGATTCATAAGAAATGTGACTCACTCAAGACAGCAATAAACCTGCCCTGAAGTGAGTGTACAGGTGTGCAATACAGTTTATACATCACTCAACTGGCACTGCAACCATCTCATTAAGACAAATGCAGCGCTTGAGCGCTGGGACTCATTTGCTCCTTCACTGGCTGTGAGTTTATCAGCACAGTTGTGACAATCAAAGTCCATCCACCTATTATGCTAACGTAAAGGTTTTAATTCAAGCACCAGCAAACACAACAGTCAGTCCAGGAGCACACAGCCACCAATCTGTCATTATAAACAACTGTATTGATGAGGGTACTTATTGGTTCAGATGTTCTGGATCATCCTCAGACAACAGTGACACAACAGCACAATGGACACTCACCTGAAAAACAGAGAGAAAAGCAAAGTATTAGTATAATCAATGGCATCAACCACTTTATATAACACTTGTAGCGGTGAATAATACATAGAAGAATCACACCTCTTAGAGATAAACTGGATCAGCAGATTTATACAATACACAGAGAAACAAAATCTTCCATGAATTAGCACAGAATTCATAAATGAACATGGCCTCTGACCCTCGCAAAGACTTCAGTCAAAAGTGTGCACTTTCCTCCACATGCTCGAGCACACTCACTGTGTTACTGACAGCTCAGTAACACACCTGAACCAGTCAGGTTAAGTTTATATACCCTACAGTTATTTTTGCACAAAAGAAAGAGGAGATCATGACCTTGTAAATCATGTTGTACGCATGATTGAGCAAGAAAAATCACTGGATATGACTAACACATCTATGAAACAAACTCAAGTCAGTGGAATAATATCACCATCTACTGGACAGAAAAATCACAAGCACCTTTGGCAATGCTGGGCACAGTGGCACATTATTGAGAAGTGTTACTGTTAATGTTAAAGGGGTGCGAGTCACCATTTTCTAAACTACTCCAATCCCATTTATAATTCTTGTGAGTAAGTCTTCTGTAATAAATTATGACTGATAAAATAATTTATGTGGACAAAGTGAGACAATGACAGATAATTAACGAGACATAGTCTCAAGTTAAATTCCATTAGAATTTGTTTTTCATGGTCATAAGTAACAAGGTACACATTTTGAATGTTACTCAATAAAATAATAACCAATTGTTCAACATAGAAAGAGAGATTTGATGTTCCAGCACCAGAAAAATTAGGTCGTTTGCTTAAAAATGTTCCAACCCTCCTCAGCGACGCGACTATTTCAGTTTAAATGCTCAAACTTTATGGCTGTCCTTCATACTGGGCTCATTCCACTATGCCCTCGACACTTACCACCCACATTGCTACTGTGCAAGACATACCCCAGATAAGGACCAGTAGTTTCCTGTGTGGATGAGTTACATGTGAATGCCAGCTACCGACCATCAGCCCTGCTACTGTTACGTATAAGTAACCAAGACTCTGTTAAATCATCACACTATGACATCGGTGATCCGAGAAACATCCGACTCTAAAAAAAGGACCTGTCTAACTTCTGGTATGGTTTGCAACAGCTGACTGTGCCTGCCTAAGTGTTTATGGTGAATATTTACAGTAAATAGTTCAAATAATCTGAATTATTAGGTTATGATGAGGATAATAACCTTTGAGTAGGAAGGTTTTAAGCGTTTATGGATTTACATTATTTTTCTGTCACACTGACATGATTTACACTCTGTTGCTCATTTTAATGGGTTATGTCTTATTTTCAGAGCTTTGCAGAATAGCAGCTTAGACATAAAAAAACATGAATGCTGAGTCTTCAGACACAACCAGTTTTCTTCAATAATGACACTATTTATCAGCAAACAAGTTTCCAGATATAGTAGCACGACACATCCGAAAATGATTAAATGTATCAACACAGAAATGCTCACAGTAGAAACGCTCAATCAAGGATTTGTGGTATTTTTTATTTAAACAAGTGACCTTTTCAATTCATATTCAGAATTGCAAATTTGTTTCTAGCCGATTAATTGACAAGTTATGCTTTCTGTTTCCTATTAATACGTCAAACCATAGATGTGTGGTATATGACGACATTAAACTCTGTCAACAAGTATCAAGAAAGAAACTGGTGCACAGGATAGTGACAAATCAAAGGGAAGAGAAACACATTTAAAACAACTGTATTCCAAATAACAGTGACATTAACAACAACAGCAACATTCACTACTTAGTATGAAGAAACTCATCGGTCATCATATCTGTAATAAGGTTTCCAAAAATCACTTTAACGCTGGCCTGCCTTTTTTTTTTTTAGCAAAGTACACAGTGGCCTTGTTAGACTCACATGTTTTAAGCTTGTGAACTAATCAAATAAATGGCAAACGCAGAACAACAGGATGCGAAAGGGAGCATCCTGAAAGAGGAGTCAGACTCTCCTCTGGAACATCCCACGGTCACATTTCCTGGATGGACAGTCTGCTGCCAGATAGTGGCATATTGAAAATATGTGAATCAAGGAAGCGTGGCCCAAAGACGCATTAGAGAAATATGGTCTCTCAGCCACATATTTGTCATGGAATGGCATCCAAAAGGAAAATGGGTGTATCATTCACAGAAATAAACACATTTTATTTTGAAGTCATCTTTCAGTGGGTTTGTCAAAAAACAGCGAATTTGGAAGGGCTCGTGCACATTTTAGTTCATGTTCGTCCCAAAGTAAATTCCATCCCACTGATTAACACAAACATTTTTGTTGTTAATGAATTGATAAAAAATAGTTATCTATTGCAGTCTCAGATTTGGCCACAGTTTCAATCCAGTATGAGGGCATGCAAGGTAATTCTACAGGACAGAAAATAAGCAGAGAGGTTGTAAACAAAGATTTTAGCCAGATTATCAAACAACTTTTTTAAGAGGTAAAACCAAAAGTAAATACAAAAACTGCATGCAAACTGTGCATGAAAATATGACAAGTACAAGAGATCAAGGTTGAAAGAAGATCACAGTCTGTAAAACAGAGATGGATGTTTTAAACTGCCTTTTTTTTTTTTTGGTTGATAGGACGTTGGATTGAATCCTGTAAAATTGTCCGATTGTTTGTGTTTACTTCTCCTTTCGACCTTTGTTATCATGTTCCCAAATCTCAGCAATTAAGTTGATGAGTCATGTCATCAAAACCAGCATAATGACCCACTGATAACAGCTCAACTGAAACAGGACTGAAGTTGAGCCTAAAGGTCTTTTCTTGACCTGGAAGATGGTAATTCAAGTAATGATGACTGATGTAGACTGAGATGTGGTTAAAGTCTTGGAAAAAGCCAGCAGTGGACCTCGTGTTAAAGGGTGAGAGAGGAATTTAGATCTGTATTTGGATGAAGAATTACTCTGAGTGTCCACACTGCTATGATTGGCCAGAGTGGAAGCTATGATACATTATCACAGTAGTATTATAGCATATCACATCAGTTTGTCATTTCTATTCCATTATAGTGAAATTATGCAACGATCCTGTTTTGGCGCCACTGCATCAGACTCTCTGGTTGTCCACTAGAAGGAGGAGACAGCCATCTACTGCTGTCCTACAACAACCTGACACACATGTCCACCAGTGAATGCGGCCTCAGAAATCTGCCCTCGACTTTTCCTCACTGTTCTGCTGCAGTGACGGAAGCGCTGGCCACTGCCAGCGAGACAAACCTCCACCAGCCAAACACTCAGACAGAAACACACAGTGCACCACTTCTTCTCTCTCCGTGGGAGGTCTCTGAATCGTGCTGCTGCCTGATGGAAGCTCGGCTGGAAATTTTTCCTCAGTAATCCCAAAGAGTGTGACAGCAAAAGGCTTTTGAGGGAGAGAAAAATGCCCCCTCTGTGGGCTCTGGACTGAGAGACAGCAATAAATAAAGTTAAGTCTAAGTCTAAGCAGCACGGAGACATCACACTCAGAGAGGACAAAATACTGCTCGGGCTGCTGAAACAGGGACATTAAGTGGCAAATTAGGGAGACAGTAAATCTCTGTAGTCACAGTCAGCATCCATTCACCACTGAGTTACACCTCAGAGGCTTCAATCCGTCTTTGATGCAGTAGCTGCTGATTAGAGGTTAATGCTGAAGCCTCTGTGTCACTACACTGAAAGGACAAGTGGTCAAATCTCTGCTGTTTCAGCACTGCACTTACAGGAGACCACGGCTCGGTCAGACAGTATGGCCATGCTGTTGGAAAGCACATGACATAATGTTTAACAGAGCTTTTTTTCTTTTTTCTCAGCCATGCGATAATTTACACAGCTGTGACATTACAACACCTCACAGGAGGCAGGCAAAAACTTGAATGGTCCCAACTCTTAGCAACACACTCAGCCAGTCTAAAGTTTCCAATGCAACAAGTGTGAATGTGAATGCTGAACGTGCTTCGTCCAACTTTCAGTCAGTATGGCACATTGTTGCTGCCTACAGTCAAGCCTAGAGGTGTTTATTATTTTCATCAAAGCGGTAACTTGTGCAAAACTCTCAAAGCATACTTGTATGTATGTTGGATTGAGAATTAGGACCTCTGCAGTAGACTATTACTGTGAGTTTTTTTTTTAAATTAATGTTTGGTCTCTGTAAAAGGTCACCTCTTCCTGAGAGGCATGAAAGAAACAAACGCGTGACAATTGTGGGAAAATGACATGTTCTTTGGACTGGTATGAGGGCATTAAACCTGTAGACTCATATAGTGTTGCACACACAGTGATTATCAGCTTTGAAGCATGTTGTCCTGTGTTCCTTGCAAGCACAGACAAGAAAAGCAAATAGGCTACAAAATATGGATGACACACTGATCCAGTGACAAACACAGAAGAAGAGAGGAGAATGTCCTTCGGGGCGCTGTGAGGGAAAGATACCCTCACAAAGATACCCTGTTCTCCCTCACATCTCTTACTGCATTACCAAGAGATCCTGAGCCATTCTAGTCAACACTACTTCAAATACACTTGTTCCAGTGAAGTCCTGCAGAAGCAGTGTGCTGTTCTTTACATCAGGTGTCTCCTTTGTCCATTTTTTGATATGTTCAGATCTCCCTATCCATGTAACTACAAAAAATCTCATGAGGGAAATAGTTTTACTAAATTATCTGCAAAACATTAAGAAATTGTGTCAGAAGGTGTGACAACTACTTCTCAGGACACAAGATGATGTTGCCTGTTTGCTTGTTTTGTCCAACCAGCAGTCTAACACCCCAAGATATAAAAAATTTTAATGGTATGAAACAGAATCACCAAATCCTCACATTTGAGAACATTGAACACACAAATATTTTAGAATTCCTCTTGATAGATAACTAAACTAATATTCCGTGATTACTATTACTGATGATAATCAAAGTTATTATTTCAGCACTAATTATACTCATATTTAACTATTCCTGTTATTCACTGTCTGACTAACTCGCTTCTGTGCATCCGAACAGCATAATGTATTTATTGTTAAAAAAAAAGTAGCTGCACAATGTTGAAGCCGCCAGATAAGTGTAAGAGTAAATTAAAATAGACTCTCAGCTAGTGATGTTAGAATATATGATGATTTGATGTTAGGTTATAGGCTAATTCATAATACTCCTTACAGTTACCGATTTCCATCTGACAGAACAAACACTACTTAGTGATTAAATGCTGTTCCCAGATATTCTCCATCACATGTATAACTTCTTTCAGGCTAATGCAGAAACATAAAACCTGACAAATCACGGAGCTCCACCACATCGATGCAAAAACCATGTTTATCCAGTGTTGACATAAAGTAGTCCAGATCATGGATTTGTAACATTACCTGGTTCAGAAAAACTTCAGGGATAGCTGCATTTAAGTGATAGAGTAAAAAGAAAACAACCTGATAACAGACAAATGGACATTGTGTCACAGTATACAGTACATGTTTATATGTGCAGCCCTTCAGGTAATCATAGATTCAGACACTTGTTCCGTGTTGTCACAGTCTGACCCGTGCGCGGTCCCACCCTCAGCTCAGAAATCCGCACTCCGTCTGCTCTCCACCTGTATCATTTTACCTGTTGGCTTCGTCACCTGTTCCCTCTCTCTCCTTTCAGCTGCACCTCTGCTCGCTCGCAGCATAAACAATGGCGTGCCTTACCTTTGCTCGAGTAGAAGGACTCCAGGCTCAACATTTTCAATAAAGTCCAAAGAACTTTGGAACTTCAAGAGTTGCTGCGGCTACCTTCCCCTGACAGCTTTCCTTCAAGGCTATTTCCTTTTTGATCTCAGTGTGTCAGCCGGATCTTTGACTTTCTCCCACTATCTGTGCTCTTTCTCCGTTCTCCCTTTCAAACACGTCACACTGCGTAGATCAACAGAATGGGAGTCCCCCCCCCTCCTTCACAGGTCTGAGCCGCCCTCAATAATAATACCTCTGTTTGTGCGTATCTGTGTGTGTGTGTGTGTGTGTGTGTGTGTGTACAGCGCTGAAATGTTTGAAAAAGAGCTAAAATTTCAGAGTGGTAACAAAGGCAAACAAGGGTGTAAAGTTGAAAGGGAACAAAGGACACAAGTGAAAGAGTTCGGATTAAATCTGGCACAAACACTCGGTGTTCTTGCGGGGACAAAAGAGAAGATGTTTGTTTCAATAATTGCAGCTGCATTGGGGTATTCATGAGGCTAAATGAAAGGCTAAATGTATTGTGATACTGTGTCAAAAGCCCCTTGTGCTGCAGACATGTGGCGAGAAAAAAAGACTGTGTGATGATTAGACAGAGTCGGAGTCTTATCGGATCAAAGAGACAGCAGCGTTACAGATGACACGGACACAGGAGGCTGCAGCATTTCATTGCACTGGACCGGCGCCACATACTCTAGTCTCAGGGACATGGCTTTGTGCCAACACTCCTGCAGCCAAATAGGAACGAGCCTATAGGCCATTGTGCAATACGCGTTATAAAGAGAGGGCGTGTGAGTCTGTGAGGTGAAACAGTGTCAGAATTATATATAGTATAATGTTTGCAATCAGGCCACTTAACTAGGTCTACTAAAATCCATCAGGCAGGCTAAATTAAAGCCAGGTAGATGCATTACAGCCACTTAAAAGTCCAGCAGGCACGATGGATTATTTCCTGCAGGTAGCGTTAATTGAAGCTGCAGTTACAGTATATGGCGTGGTGGTGTAAAAGCTGTCTGGTCAGGCAGGTGTTTAACTGAATGCGTCCTGTGCGCGGGGTTAATGATTAACACTTATTCTTAAATTGCAGCATAGCACCACACACATTAACCTGACCTGATACAGCGAGTGGACCCAGGAGGGAGAACAGCTCAGGGATAAAGCTCCTGCTACAAGAGACGCCCATGGCTTTATTAAAGATGATGAATGGCATGTTTCTCTGGATATCACTGAGACTGCAGGTCCTCCTCTCTTCAAATAGTTGGCATTTAAGTATTAGTTCTACATTAATTGGTCATGAAAGTTTAGTCCTAAAATAATGAAGCCTTTCTTTGTTCCATGAGCCGTCTCTGATCAACGCACTAATCATCTTCTGAAAGCCAAAAGTTCATTAGTTGTGCCCAAAGTCCCTTTCCTCGAGGAATTGCTGATGCATTTCCTTTAAAAGTCATGTAAGTGTTCAGATGTTTGGTGTTTATTATTTCCTGTAACTATGCTGTGTGTGTGTGTGAATATTGCTTGGCCCCTTAGCTGCATTGTAAAGAAACCATTAGGTCCATCATCCTGGAGTCTAAGCATCCATCTGATATTTGATCATTTGCCATCATTTGCCTTATTATTTTCCTGTTTCTTGTTTGACATTTTGGTGCTTAAATTCTTCAACTGGTGTGAAAATTATTATACTGTTTATATTTAGATCCCACCATTGCAATGTATCTCCCTTCAAATTTTAGCTGTGAGGCTTGCTGCAAATGCAGACAGCTAATAAACCTCACTGATACCTGCCCTGATTTATTATTATCACTTGATATATTCAGGTCCCCGTGAAATCTCAAGGATTACTTCAACTTAAATCC
>JAVQJZ010025786.1:0-13409 GCA_036025355.1 Leiopotherapon unicolor | reverse complement strand
CTTTAAACAAAAAACTAAAAAAGTTGGGTATGAGGAAAGGTGCCTTTTTCAAGGCTTTATCTGAGGGGAGGTACATCATCTCAGATACTGAAAACCACTGGATAAACGGCAGCAAGCTTAGTAGGTTTAGAGTGCTGAATTATTGAACTGTAACGGGAAAGATTTAATATTGTGATGTGCATTGAAGGAGAGTTGTACAAAGACTGATCAATATTAAGCTATGATATTACAAATGGAGAACACAGACATTTCCACATGTTGGCTCATTATTCATTCTGTTGCTGTGAAAAGAGGAAGATTTACAGTAATCTGACTTTGTATCTATAGAAAATGGGTTTCTGTTGTCTGTGTCATGCAGTCGAGTGTCATTGTCTCCCTTCTGATATACCAGAGGTGAAACGTTGGAAACTGAACAAATATATGCTGCTGCTACTACATACTCTGTGATCCATCCAGAATAAGACAGTGATAAAAAATGGGTCATAACTTTTTGGAAATCGTATTAGTAGATGGAGAATGAAGGTGGTTAATCTGCTTTATATTTGTATGCAAGAGAATGTGTTCCAGATACAAAATCAGATTTGTGAGTGCTGTGTAATCAGACTTGCTTTTGCTGATTGTCTTGTGTAGATATGCCGTCCCTGTCTGGAGTGTCGGACATGGACTACCCTCTTCAGGGACCGGGTTTACTCAGCGTGCCAAATCTCCCGGAGCTAAGCGCAGTCCGCCGAGTCCCTCTGCCGCCTGAGCTGGTGGAGCAGTTCAGCCGTATCCTCTTTGTCACTTTCGAATAACTCATAAACTACTCTCTGGTGGACCCGGAGGTTTCCATAAGACATATTGCAAAAGTGTCTGCTGCTTTTGTTTTGT
The DNA here is from genome assembly GCA_036025355.1 of Leiopotherapon unicolor. Classification (NCBI taxonomy): domain Eukaryota; kingdom Metazoa; phylum Chordata; class Actinopteri; order Centrarchiformes; family Terapontidae; genus Leiopotherapon; species Leiopotherapon unicolor. The sequence goes on along the minus strand of JAVQJZ010025786.1, from coordinate 12,539 downwards.
GAGTTTCAACTTAACCACTTTACAGATATGCAATGTAACTGCATGATGGGAGTTTTTCCTGAGATCTGTCGAGCGTGGCTTACTATTGACAATGATATCTTCATGTGGAACTATGAAGATGGGTGAGTACATTTAGCTTGTACAGGCCTAAGTGATGAAGTATTATATGAAACCACATGAGGGCAAACACAGTGCACTCCTGCATTATTTGTCATTTTTTTATCATCTCTTCTATTGCTGGTAAGCCTGAAGTGAAGACAGCAATTGTTTCTCTGCTTTATTCTTTGCAGAGGAGATGTGGCATATTTTGATGGGCTTATTGAAACAATCCTGGCAGTTGGCCTAGTAAAACCAAAACAAGGTCTGTGTAAACACAAATAAAACAATATATATATTGAAAAACAATCAGTGCTGAGTAATTTCTGTTTATGATCTGTGTTTTTCTTTTCAGGGATTTTACAGCCACACATTCACTACCTCTTAGTACTGGCTACTTCTGTGGATGTCGTGATCCTTGGGCTGAGTTTCCCCAAGGGCCAGGCTGGTGAGTGCTCCCTACATTGTATCTATTATACAATACAGTGACACTAGACTGTGCGGTTCCCCGTGACACTTGGTTTTGTAAGTGCCTGAGAGAAATACATTCGTGATGCTTCTTCATTTTAAAATTAATTGAAATTCCACAACTTAAGTTTTTAACCTCTTATGCTGTAATAAATTTATCATATCATGTTACAGTACAGGGAAAGATGTCCAAAGATGTGCTTTAAAGCTGCAAGTGGCAACCAAAACACAGCAGCTCACAAGCATAAACTAAATATGTTGTCAGTTGCATAGTCAAATATGGTGTGCAGGATATTCATAAGCTGACAAATGTTTAAGATGAGGACAGCTGCTTTAGGAAAGCACTCGTATTAAAACTGTGTTTACTGTGAAGAATTACCACACAGATAACTGCTGTATTTAATTGCTATGGGACTTGGACATCAGGGTGACACATTAAGGTGTCATATGCTGCTTTCTTGCAATGTTTGATTTGCAGCAGCATTATTAATATCCTTGTCTTACCTGTATTTGTATATCTGGGTCATCTTTGTGTCTCTCTCCCTTTTTGTTCTAGGCTTGAATGACAGTATGTCTGGTGGGATGCAGCTGCTGCCAGACCCGCTCTTCTCGATCCCCACAGACAACACCTACATCCTATCCATCACTTCCACAGACCTGGGACGCATCTTTATGGCAGGAAAGGACGGTTGCCTTTATGAGATAGCGTACCAGGCCGAGGCAGGATGGTTGAGCCAGCGCTGTCGAAAAATCAACCACTCCAAAAGCTCTCTGTCCTTCCTCGTCCCCTCTGTGCTCCAGTTCTCCTTCTCTGAAGACGGTAAGGAGAGGAACACATTTCCACATGGACCCAAATATGTCCTCGAGCTCACAAAACTTCACTTTAACCTTTTGCTGTCCTCGTGTTCCACAGACCCCATTGTTCAGATTGCTATTGACAACTCCCGCAACACACTGTTCACACGCTCAGAGAAAGGTGTCCTGCAGGTATGACATTTAGTGAATTGTTCCTGCAACAAATGTGCGGTGACTGTCAAGCTGCTGAAGTAATTTTGTCTGTGTTTAGGTGTATGACCTGGGTGCTGATGGGCAGGGTATGAGTCGTGTGGCGACCATGTCACAGAGCTCTATTGTTGCAGCTGCTGGAAACATAGCCAGGTATTTCCAGATTTGTTGCATGCACGCATTTAGTTGATACATGTCATTAATTCTCCTTATGGTGGAAGTAAGAATGTTTTTCCATCTCATTAAAAACGGTCCTTCCTTTGCAGGACAATTGATCGTTCTGTCTTCAAACCTATTGTCCAGATCTCTGTTATAGACAGAGCTGAGTCCTCAGACTGTCACCTGCTCGCTGTCACTCATGCAGGTAAAGATTACAGGACAGATATGAAGATGAGCAAAAGTTGTAGGATATGTGTTGGGTGATATGAAATATGTATACTAAATGTACATATTCCCTCCTGTCTGTAGGTGTGCGACTCTATTTCAGCACAACACCTTTTGCGCCTCCACACCAGAAGCATGCAGCTGTTAGACCCAGCCTGCTTGCTTTGATCCACGTTCGTCTGCCGCCAGGGTTTTCGGCATCGTCAACCCTGCAGAAACCTGCAAAAGTCCATAAGGCACTACACAGCAAAGGTAACTTATTTTGGGTCCGTTGTTGTTTTTCAACGTTTAGCACTGTGGTCACCTCATTGGTACGCTGTTGGCCAGTCCAGATCTGCCTATAATACTTCTGTATTTTCTTGGTTTAAATCTCACAGGTGTTCTGTTAATGGCTGCTTCTGAGACAGAGGACAGTGACATTCTTTGGTGCATCAACCACGACTCTTTCCCCTTCAAGAAACCTTTGATGGAAACTCAGGTTTGCACATAATACTCATGCAGCTGATGGATTCAATTGTTCAGTGGTGATGCCTGTTAATACAAGTGCATTTTGGTCAGAAATATCACTTTTCAGACCTTTTTGTTTTAAAATGTAAAACACATCACTATGTAGTGGTTAATGGAAACCTTTCAATGTGCCTCTCTTTCCTCTGTGTGCCATTACAGATGATGTCTAATGTGGATGGACACTCTTGGGCTCTTTGTGCCCTTAACGGGGAGAGACCATCTAAGATTTTTAGTCCTCTGAACAGGGAACTGATCCCGATCACTGACTCACCTGTGGTGGTCCAGCAGCACAATATTCCGCCACAGAAGTTTGTCCTTCTCTCTGCAAAGGTTAAAACTACATTCATGTACTAAATATTGATATAGTGTCACAAAACAATGTTTTGACTTTGTATATTAAATGTAGACTTCTTGCTGTCCTGCAGGGGAGTCATATCTTCCAAAAACTGCGGCCAGTAGACCAACTCCGTCACCTGCTAGTGAGCTGCGCTGGAGGAGAAAGTGAAGAGGTTGAACGCTTCTTCAAGCTGCACAGGGTACAAAGCACAATTTTTTTTTTCTAATATTTTGTTATCCCTTCATCATGTCCTTTTACTCATTATTGTGCATGACTCTGCAGGCGTATTTGTCCCACACGTAAAGTTCATGTTTGAGTTGAAATCTGCTCTTTTCAGGAGGAGCAGGCTTGTGCTACAGCACTGATCCTGGGTTGTTCCAGTGCTGCTTGTGACCGTGAGGTCTCGCAATGGGCCACCAGAGCCTTCTTCAGGTTGGATCACGTTGTTTATACACACACAGATTTACACTTACACTGTACACAAACTCAAAGCATTTCCTCTGTTGTTGTTGTGATCAGATATGGAGGAGAAGCACAGATGAGATTTCCCGCAGCCATGACTTCTCCCAGCACTGTTGGACCTGTGATGAGCTCTCCAGCACCAGGTAAACCATAAGTAAACACTGTTCACCTGGTCTGGAGGGAATATAGATTATGTGCAAATGTGGCAACTTAAACTCCTGTGACAGTGTGTAGAGCATCATTGCAAATGTAAAAAGTGTAATGATAAACATTTTAAACATCTCATTTGATAATACTTAGATAAATACATGTGTAAACCTTCATCATTTTACTTTATCCTCAGGCATCGTGCCCCCAGCTTTGGCCACACCTTTTGCGCCAATGCATACTGGGGCTGCCCCCATCACACCCATGTCAGCTGGCCCAGAGGTGATTTTCTCAGGAAAACACAACGGCATCTGTATCTACTTTTCTCGCATTCTCGGGTAAGTAAATCCTGTCAATTATCAGATCGACACATTTTGAATCTGTTTTCTAGGTGTGGATGCTGGCATACGATAATGCTGTACATGCTAAACACTGTGTCTTTCTCTCCTCTTGCCTGCTAACCTCTTAAACAGAAACATTTGGGATGGCAGCCTCGCTGTTGAGAAAACCATAAGCAAAGGAAATCAAACAGTCAGTATTGTAAGTATCACAGGTACACCAGGCATTTATTTAACAACTGAATACTGAGTATTTAGTATGTTGTGCATTAGTGGTTAGTTAACACAAAGTTATCTCTGTCTGTACAGTTGGAAAGCAGTGTTGGTTTGTTTGATTTGGAGTCGGTACTTCTGGAGCTCTCCGGTTTGCGGGAGTTTCTTGATAAAAACTCTCAGTTCAGTCCATCGTCTCTCGGTGCTGCTAGGTAAGCTGTTTTTCTCTGGTTAGACATGCACTGAACTAATTGGTGTGCTGATGTTTTAAAAGGTTTTACTGGTTCGTAAACACGCTCTCTGATCAGAACTGGTCACAGACCAAAAACTTAATTATTAGTGATCACCGTTTTTCCTGTTTTTATCATATTTGCTGTGACATCACTGCTTGGACTGTAAAGTGTAACTTTCTTGATCAATCTATTAAAAGAAAGGTGTGTAATTATGTGATTTTAGGGGTTTGTTTTTCTCTCTCCCTGTAACTTTTACATGATCACTATTTTCCTACATGAAAGCCAAACCTGCTAAAAGAGCGATGTGCAACTTTACTGAAACAGAGTCTTCATATCCCTCCTGAATAACATCTGTTCTGCTCCTTGTTAGTTTCAGCTCCCCTGCCAACCTGCAACAAAGGCTGCTGGGATTTATGCGTCCTGATGGAGCCAGCTCTCAGCAGGTCCAGCAGGAGCTCCAGAGGAAATATCACAGTGAGTGATGAGTGCAGGTTTCCACATTTTCCTGAATATTGTCACGAGAGTCAATATCCAAAATGTCAGTGATATTATGAATCTCATTCAGCGATTTGGATCTAAATCTTGTCTTTTTGTGTTTCCATCTGTCTCCAGCCAAGGCTCAGGTCTATGAGAAAGCATCCCTGCAGGGTATCCAGCAGTTGGTGCATCGCTCCTATCAGACTCTGGCCCTCTGGAAGCTTCTCTGTGATCATCAGTTCAGCCTCATTATGTCTGAACTGCCAAAGGTACACTTGTGCACAAACACTTCTCCTGCAGATGCTCATGCATCATCACTGCCGTACTCATCCACATTCCTGTATGTAATAACATCCCGTTGACACTGTGAGCTCTCCATTGTTCTCAAGCTCTCATTGACCGCTCTGCCTCATTTTTTCTGTTTACAGGAGTTTCAAGAGCAGATGAAAGGAGCGAGTTTTAAGGACGTAGTGATCCGGGGCAAGGAGCTTTCTGGGGCGCTCATCACGGCACTCATTAATGTCTACATCAAAGATAATGCCTCTGTGGATGCCATCAGCAATCACCTGCGGGACATCTGTCCCCTGCTGTACAGCTCTGATGACAACGTCTGCTCCAAGGTACATGCACCCAAACATACAGTGTTTTTGATCAGCCTTTTAAATATTCTGAACTAAAGGTCTAGATGTTTTTGTTAAATGTCAGTCTTTATTATAGCCCTGGGGCTCTGCGATGTTTTTGTTGATGTCTTGGCATTTTCCCATTTCTTGCAATCTTCAGGATAATTTTGCAGGCATCAAGGCCATTAAAAGGCATTGATTCACCTGCATTGATTCTTGCGTCTTAATACTGAATTTGTTGCTTCTGTTTCTCACTTAGGCTAATGAGCTGCTGCAGAGCTCCAAGCAGATTCAGAATAAAGCAGATAAAGAGAGAAAACTGAGGGAATCTCTGCAGCTCTATCAGCAGATCAGCCAACACACAGACCTGCCGCTGGTCTGCTCTCAGTACAGGCAAGGTATGTACACACAAATCTGCCCTCCACTTTCGTATGTGTGCAGTCAATATGGTAAATAATCCTGTTTTTTATTTTTTGACATTATTATAATTCTGTTAAACTGTCTCAGTGCGTTTCTATGAGGGAGTCCTTGAGTTGTGCCTCACAGCAGCAGACAAGAAGGATCCACAGAGACTGGGGCCCCACTTCTACAAGAACGGAGAGCCTGAGGAGGACAGAGTGGGACAGCAGGCCTTCCAGGAAAGGTATGAAAAGAAAGAAGTAGTGCACGCATCAGTCTCAGTGATGGCTATATGTCGGCAACATTTTTCACTCCCCTCCTCTCTCTGCTCCAGACTGTCGTGTTATAAGTGCATCACAGACACCATGCAGGAGCTGGTGAACCAGAGCAAAGCCGCCCCTCAGTCCCCCAGTGTCCCCAAGCAGCCCGGGCCTCCTGTCATGACCTCTGACCCCAACATGCTCAGCAACGAAGAAGCTACAGCTCATGTGAGTAAAAAGGGGACAGTTGATGCACATTTCTTCCAACAGCAGCGCACATGATCTGCATTATTAATGGAAATATGTCGTTCCCTTGTAGTTCGAGCAGATACTCGGTCTGGCGCAGAGGTCTCAGGACGAGCTGTTTCACATCGCTCTGTACAACTGGCTGATTCAGGCTGACTTAACTGACAAGCTGCTAGAGGTAGTCTTTTTTTAAGTGTCCATTTTAAAAATGAAGTGTGAATTGTGCATATATTTTTCCTGGTTTACATGTATTGTTATTTTTTTCTATGGCCACACATATATCCAAAGTAAGCACTTGTCTGCCAGCGTTGTTAGTGTGACTACATGCGATCTCATGTCTCGTGTCTTTAATTTGTCCTCTGCTGTGCAGGTGAACTCTCCATACCTGGAGGAGCATCTGATGCATATGATCAAGCAGGACCAGAGTAAGGTGCACAACATGGACCTATTGTGGCGCTACTACGAGAAGAACCGTAACTTTGGCAAGGCAGCTCACGTATTGGCACGCCTCGCTGACATGCACAGGTTTGGGGACACAAGTTTTATTTTGGTAGATTATTGTCACTATCTCCAGAAAAGACATTTGGGGTTTTTTGTAAGAAGATTTAAAAACTACTTTGTGGTTTGTTTCATGCAGCACTGAGATCTCATTGAAGCAGCGTTTGGAGTACATCGCCCGAGCCATTCTGTCTGCTAAGAGTTCCTCCTGCATCTCAGCTCAGGCGTCTGACGGAGAGTTCCTTCACGAGCTGGAAGAGAAGATGGAGGTATGTCTGTGGTGGTCATAATGGTGAAGGAAATCTATGAAATTCAAAGCTGTGGCCACTCAGTTCCTGTGTGTTTTTTCTTTCCCTATCTAGCTGGTGCGTATCCAAGTACAGATCCAGGAGACTCTGATCAGACAGTACTCCCATCATCCATCTGTGAAAAATGTCATCTCTCAGTTGGACTCGGAGCTCATGGACATCACCAAGGTAACGTGCGGCATAACAGTGGTGATAAGGATTGTCAAGAATTTTCTTCTCTGTCAGTGGGTAATGCTTATATACGCTAAATAATGTTGTCTCATGTAGCTCTACGGGGAGTTTGCTGACCATTTCAAATTGTCTGAGTGCAAGCTGGCCATCATTCACTGCGCAGGTCACTCCGACCCGATCCTGGTGCACTCACTGTGGCAGGAGATCATGGAGAAAGGCAAGTTTAACCCAGCAAACTACAAGTCAAACCTTTAAAAAAAAAAAAAAAAAAAAAGCCTTTTTCCATGCTTTATGTGATGTTGTGTCAGTGACGATGCTTTTGTCCTGTCTAGAACTGGGAGACTCCGTGGCCATGAGTCCAGTAGACAGGATGAGATCTCTCAGTTTGAAACTGGTATCGCTGGGGAGGATTTACGCTGGAACACCAAGATATTTCCCTCTGGGTAAGCATTCATTCCCTCCTGTAATTATGTTCAGTTTTCCTCTTGTTAGAATTTTCCATCTTGCTGTTTGATAACAGTAATGTAATTAGACTTCCCCTTTGCATCACTTATGTCAGCGTGTCTCTGTGGTACAGGTCTGCAGGGCCACACTGGTCTCTGTGATTGCTTAATTGTCCTTCCATTACGTCCAGCCTGCTCAAACTTGTCGTCTCTGTGGAGACAATCATTCATTTTCTATACATCCCTGGTGCACGCACACTTATCATACAATTTATATCATTATGTCAGACGTGTGACATATTGTTCCCAGTAATGAACAAATGTACGCACTGCTAACAAATGCTGACGCGTCTTGTTATTGTAGAGTTCCTAGTGAAGTTTCTAGAGCAGGAGGTGTGTCGGCTGAACTGGGACGTGGGCTTCGTCACCTCCACCATGCAGGAGATCGGAGTGCAGCTGCCGCGCCTTCTGGAGGTCTATGACCAACTCTTCAAAACTCGGGTACATGCTTTAGATAAAATATCATATTTCACTTTTTCAGCTACATTTGATGCACATAATTAAAAGCAGCAGCTGCAGCTTTTGTGGATTGAGGATTAAATTGTCTCTTACTTAATCCATCAACCTGCCTTCTTGCCTGCAGGATCCCTGTTGGCAGCGGCTGAGGAAACCTCTGCACTTGGTGGAGTGTATCCACGTGCTTCTGTCGGGATACGTGGACGATCCCAGCAGAGTACCAACCTACGACAGGTAATCACTGTCTGAGCAGCTGCCGGTCTGTAGTGGGCGCTGTAGCACTCTGGTTAAAATCCCTTTGACAATTAATGCAAGGCACAAACCTCCCCCTACATTCACTTTATTGTAAGCTGCTCTAGATAAAGTCCTGAAGTTGTTGGATTAAACCTTCCACTGTCTAAAGGGAAAACCAGTGCTTAAAATTGTGGTTAGTTTGATGAATACAGATTATTTTGTCTCTAGTGAGCAGAAAAACTATCACTGTTATAATAAATCTATATTGTACATTGTTTTTTTTTTTGCATCAACAGTATTGTTTTGCTGTTTCTAGCAAAAACGCATCATGTCTGTCTGAATTGAGAGGGAATTTTGCACAAAAAAGACCAACTTTGGAACATCACTTTTTTTTTTATAGGACTAACAAAACCTGCTGTCTTGTGTGTTACTGGAACTCTGTAAAACTGCAGTAGACTCGGTTTAACAGCTTGTTTTTCCTCCATTTCAGGCGCCGCTTCACCAACGTGTGTCTTGATAACATCTGTGGATACCTTGTGGAGCTGCAGTCTCTGAGCCCAAACTCGGCCCTTCAGCAAACCATCGGAAACTTCAAGTCGCTGCAGGCGAAGCTGGAAAAACTCCACTGACGTCACCAGTAGTGCTCCTCACACGACAAGGGACAGGTGACCTCTGGATCTTGCGCTGTCAGCCTTAATTAAACAGCTTATTAAAAGTGTGATTACATGATCGGCATGCACAACGTGATGATGTTTGCATCCCACAGAAGTTTGCCTCTTTTTCTCTTCAGTCTATGTTTGGCAAGTGCTTGTTGTTGAGAGACGGTGAGAGCAGATGACGGTAAAGTCTGATGAAGACAGGAGAGACTGAAGAGTTTTATAACTTATTTAATACATTTTGTTAGAAGTTTAAACATTACGCTGAAATACAACTTTGGAAAGCAAGACACTGTTGATTATTTGCATTGTGTGCAAAAACATGACATTTGATATTTGAGTCACCTGTGTTTATAAAAATATGGAATCACTCAGAATTTTTCAGGTTTGTTTTCATATGTTGAAAATACACTTACTGACGATCAATTTGGGATATTTTCTTATGGATCCACTTGGTAGATATACCTGACTAACACAATTTGATCACAGGGGAAATATTTTGATAGTTCTATGTTTGCCTCCGACCAAACAGTTCAGTGTTGGATGATGTAATTATGTACATAACAGGGCCATGATGTCGTCTCTTCTGCCAAAGTTAATCCACACCCCCAAGGCCATTTTCTTCATGTGTATTATTTACGGAGAGTGTTTTGTCTACTTGGCTGATAAATTTAACAGTGCCGTCGTGTGCGAGTGCTTCTGCGGTTGTTTTGAATGTAGACCAATTTTTTAAACGGTGCTGTTCGCAGTGCTACTCTGAAACCTTTTGCCTGCGTTGAGGGGGGGAAAAAAAAATCATAAAACATTTTTTATAAAGAAATAAAACTTGTCATTGCTTTTGTGTAATATGTTGCTTTAAAAACACTACATAAATTGTGTGAACCAGCAAACTCATCTTATGTTCAGCAGTAAGGAGGATCAAATTGCACTGAGTTGATAATGTGACACTACAGAGGGCAGCCAATGACGGACTCGATGTGATGACTGTGTTTACGTAATTATCTTTAATTGGAAATGGCACTCTGGGTTTCTTACAGTCATGAGCAACAGGGTGGTAATTGCTAAAATGCCTTTTCTCCAATTAGTTATGCACTCTAGTACATAATTATGATTAATTTTCAGCAGCATGAAAAAAAATAAATACATTTTTAGTTGATGATTGGTTGATTTTTCTCTTAATGGCGTACTGAGTCAGAACATAGAAGATACTGCATTTTGTCAACTTTATCTTTAAGGTATAAAAGTAGGATTTTTCAAAAAGGCAATGACTCGTAGACTCGTACAGAAAATGAGAGATGTTAACTCACAATTAACAATGAATTTGCATTTGAGCCACGTAGGTTCATCCCAGTCTCTTCTACAGTTTCTTGTGCAAGTAGTGGATGTTTTTATTCATCAACGGGACAACTGTGACAGTTTTGAGCATGCAATAACATGGATGAATAAATACCTAAATAGTTCAACACAGTAACCTCTTGCCTGCAGGGACAACTTAAAAAAGATAGTTTAGAGAAACAATAGACCTTCAACGAGGATCACAGATGTGTGGTCTTCCAAAACAATGTACAGCAGTCCAAACTTGAGTGCACATTTCTATCTTTTGCATGAGCAAGAAAGCTTTTTCACTCCGTGCAGGAAAATGTAGGGGATGATGCAGGTGTAGGAGGCCGCGATGTAGCTGGCCACCTCCACCACTATTGACGAGGTGTGGATGTTGTTGGTGATGCGCAGGAGCAGATGAGTCAGCCAGCAGACCAGGAACACGCTGGCCACCGCCACCACACTCTTGGCCGCCCTCGCCTGAGAACTGGAGCTCGAACCGGGCTTGGCGGGCACCCGGCTGGGCCTTGAAAGAGTCGGCTGGGCTCCAGCTCTGCCGTCTGTGTGCGCCTCCACGTTGGAGCTCTGACCAGTTGGGCCTCCGTTTGGACTGGATGAAGCAGGCACGCCCGTATAAACATGAGTTTGGGATACAGAATCTTTGGGATTTTCTGTGATGCCCGGAGGAGAAACGGAGCTGGCTGATCTGTCGTCGTTTCTATTTTCAGCACCCTTGTCTTCACCCTTCACCGCCTCCTTGGTGGCCTCAGACTTATGGCTTTTAATGCGTCGCTGGTTTTGGAGTAGAGTGATGACGATCCGAACACTTGCGAACACAATCCCGGCCAAAGGGAGAGCATTGGCCAGGGTTAAATAAAAGATCTCGTAGGTTTGTCTGGCGAGAGCGTTGGGGAAGACGTCCACGCAGTCTTCGTGGCTCTCGTTTGCCCCCTCCACTGCGACGAAGAAGAAGTGTGGGATGCTGAAGACCAAAGCCACCGTCCAGCTCCCGGCCAGCAGACAGCCAACCAGGCACAGGCTGTCCAGCTGCACCGGGGCCCCCCCTCGTTTCAGGGACCCCACGAGCTTCTGGTACCAGAAAGCGCTGATGAAGAAGGTCGTGTAGATGCTGCTGGTCTCTGAGAGGTCGGCGCAAAAGCGAAACACGCCACAGAAGGTTTCCCCCAGGAACCAGCGTCCGGCGAAATCTGCAGTGGTGTCGGGCAGGTCCACCAGGTAGTTGGTGATGAGGTTGGAGACTGCCAGGTTGATGAAAAGGACCTCGTTGGTGCGGATGCCAGACTTCTGCAGGGAGCGAACAGCCAGCCAGTTGTTCCCCAGGATCCCCGCCAGAAACATGAGGGCTCTGATGGTTGATTCAATCAGCTCTTTTGCATCCATCGCGTCACCGACAGCTCCGATTAATCTTCACTGTGCTGGGCTGGGCTCTCACCTTCAACCCTTCTGAGATGCTTTAGTCTTTGTGCCTTTTATAGAGGAGGTTGAGAAGCCGGAGCCAATCACGCAGTAGAGTTTAAACAACATCTTACCACGTTGATTTTCCTCACAGCATTTATCATGTCATCCCACTGAGAGGGAGGTGTGCTTTTCTCATGACGGGCCCTCCTAAAGAGCTCCACCTTACCACACTGTATTGAAGAAGGAGGATCTAAATAACATTAGATGACAGAGACACAAAAACTCTTTCAGTAGGATCACTTTAAAGCAGAATTTCACCCATTTTTTTCACCAATGTTCAAGTTCAGTTTGTGCTTCACTCTTTTACAAAACAGAGACCTGCTAGATCAGATCAGATGTTTTTATTTTGCTGCATACAAATGAGATCCTAATTTCAGCTCAGCTCACACAGCGTGCGCCCCATTACTTCTCCATGCAGCAGCAGTCGATTTAACACTCCTGCTGCAGGACAAATGTAGTTATTTTAATCTTTAGGAATGAAGAAATGAGCTGTAGCAGAAAACTTTGACATCCTCTCTTCATGCATCTCAAGTTTCTGCCAGCAAAACGTTTAGCGCTACTTTCTCTTTGCTTTTATGTAAAGTAATACAGCAGTAACAGAGCATTTTTAATGGTTATTAAGTCCCTTACTAATCAATAAATCAATAAAAGTCGATTGGTTCCTCAAAAGTCACACAGTCTGCTGGTACGCATGTTAATAATTTTTTAAGAAATGAAATGAA
>JAVQJZ010025785.1:0-12591 GCA_036025355.1 Leiopotherapon unicolor | reverse complement strand
TACTATTTAGTCAGGTTTTAAAGAGCAAATGCACAGTCATGAGTATAATAAACAATGAAATACTGTAAAGGGAAAATAACTAAATATGCAATTACACATGGTGGCACTATATACAATTTATTTATTTATTTCAAACCATTCAGTAAGATGAGACAGAAAGTAAATAACTTCATAAACTCTGACAGAAGTTTTTATCAGTGCAGAAACAAAAAGTGCAAAAATAAGAACCTTCATTAGTTTTTTCACTAGTTTTAGCAGACAGCTTTTTCAACTGTTCTTGGCTTTGCTGGGTGCACAGACATTCATGCTGCCCTCTAAAGGAAAGACCATCAAAGCCTTGAGATCACCTGACTGTCCTTCATCTGGCAATTCATTCATTCAGTTTCTGTGTGTTTGCTGTATGCAGTGTTGAATGTGCAGGCATAGTCATCATCCTGTCCCTTAAGACAAATTGAATGGAATCGCTTCCATTGCAAATAGGTAAACACAATCTTTCAAAACAAATATTAAGAATATGAAATAAAACAAATTCCTAATTCCAAAAAGCTGCAACATCACCTGCTTGCCATCAGCTCCAAGACCTGGAGGTCCGGGTGGGCCTTGTGGGCCTGGTTCACCTGGCTTGCCTCTAATTCCCTCAGGCATTTTGATGCCGGCAGGTCCGCTACCGACCTCGGCTGGCTGGCACAAACCACACTCGCCCTAGGGAAGGGCAGGGCGTCAGGAAGGTTAGTCTGCATCACAATTGAGCTAAAAGATGCAAAAAGAATAAAAACTTACGTCCACCCTTACCTTTTCACCCTTAAGGCCAGGATTACCAAGACCAGGCTGCCCTTGCTCTCCCTGTCAAAAGATAAATATGATACTAAAGTAGCATGGAGTGAGATAATGTATCAAGAGTAACATGTAACATAAGTAATGTGGAAAATGTTCAACACCCCAAGAAGGAAAATCTTTTTAGTTCAGAGTGAATAATTTGTTATTAATGTCTAGATTTAGTTAGAGCCATGCACTTTTAAAATGTGGTGGATGGTTTTGCAAAGAAACAGTCAATGAAGTAACATCTATTTTCATGTGTGGCAACTGTGAGTTAATGAGCTCTTGATGGTCTAAGGAAAATCATGTTTGCAAAGCCTCTTCTCATGTAGTTCATGATCATGTAGCTGATAAATAACACATTAAAAATACAAATTCTGGATTGGGACAGTTTCAGATGAGCCATATGATGTGATATTATGCACTATTAAAAGTGTTTATTTTGATGGCAAACAGGTACAACACAGGTTTACGCATGCCGTCATCGCTACAATATCCAGAATGATTGGACAGGTAATTTCTCACTAGCTCACTTGCAAGAGATGATTTTGTGTGGCCTAAGTTAGAGTCATTACTGCGACATACAAAGATAAATGCTGCACAAAAGTTTCACCTCTAAATTCTAATTTTACTGGTTTCGAAATTCGAATTATTACTAAACACTGAAAATGCTAACATAAGATTGGGGCTATAAGCTACTCTGGTCCATTTGCATTCTCGGTTGTTTGTATATCTTTTGCACATAAAAAAACCCAAAACACTGTAGTATATTACCTTTTCTCCTTTCTGTCCATCCTTGCCACCAGGTCCCCTTGGTCCAGGTTTTCCCTGTCATATGGACACATTTCATCTAACTACTTAACCGCGACATGAGGCAGGCCATTCTGTTACAAAAGAACTGAATCAACTCACCGGCTTACCATCCCCTCCTTTGCTTCCTGCACTACCCTGCAGACAAGTGGGGGAAAAAAGAAAAATTACTACGGTATCTGAATTTCACAAATTGATAAGAATGGATGGGACCTTTAAATTGGTAATTCACATTTCATAGTAAGGAGCACCCTACAGGCAGCCATGTCAAATGATCCTGGTTTTCATTACCTAAGCTTTTCACTAATAAGTTCCCTGCTGAGTAAAATCCCTATGGCAGACAGTTTTGGGCCCTAAAATTAGCGCACCGCTGTGATTATCTTCCTCGTGAAGTCTATTAAGAGCCCCTTTCAGCAACCTACGGAGAGAGTTCTCCTTATGTAAGCTCCGTCTCCTATCGAGGTCACCTACTCTGAGTCCTGTTTCTTTTTCACGTTACTTACCTTCTCTCCTCTAAGGCCAGGTGATCCTATGTTTCCCGGCTCCCCCTGTGGGGAGAGAGAGAGAGAGAGAGAAAGTGGGCGATACATCATTTTAATGAAGGTGCTTATCGCTGCTTGCAAACACGCGGACGTTAACGAAATCAGAAATAGTCATATAGCCAGAAAACAAACAAACAAACAAACAAAAAAAACCCAATTACCCAGTCAGTTTCCTTCTGCCATATTGTGTGATATGTCATTGTATCCTTTCAGAGAGACCAAAGTCCTCTAACAAGATAAGATTGTTATTGTTTCCACCTGCTTTTCATTCAGCCCCTGAATCCCATTAATACTTACAGTACGAGTAGAGCACACTTACTCGCTCTCCCCTCTCTCCGATCCCAGGCTCTCCCTTCTCGCCTTTCTGCTGCAGGGGGTGGGCCATGCCATCAGGGACGAAGTTAAGGGGCAGCTCACCGAGAGTGGGGCACACAGAGCACGGCTCCCCCTTTAAAGCATGTATATCAAAGATCGTCACCAAATTATCCACATCAGGACCCACTCAAATCAGATAAAAGAACGGGTATGGTGCCACAGGGCAGCTGCAACTACTTCTTCATGAAAGAAATTATGTGTACAGGTTTTAGTAATAAAAACAAATGTTTTGTTCGTTAATTGGGATACTACCAGGCTGGCAGCGGAATGAAGCAATCTAAACAAGAAACCGTACAACCTCAAGTCTAATAAAGACACCGAGCTGACCTTTTCTCCTTTGGCGCCATCTGATCCTGCTTCTCCCTGCAGAATATAAAGACACAGACACATCCAAGGAGGCAAATTAGTCCCAGCTCGCCCTGATGAGCGCATTTGCTTTGAGATGTCTCGACATGGCATCGGAAGCAAAGAGTGGCGCAATTAGACAGGTGTGGGAGTGCATCCAGCGACACGTGGGTGGGGAGGCGTTGGTTGGTGTTGACCTCTTAAGATGGCCACTGAATGTGTGTGTGTGTGTTTGTTGGTTTCTTTCTGTTCTACAGAATTTTAGTTCTGCTAGTTTGCTTGCATCTACTTTAGGAGAGAGCCTCCTGCTCTGCTGATGCCAGCATCTCCGGATATGTAAGAATGCAGATGAGCGACTATAGGTCACGCTCCCGCAGAATATGAATGAAGCGTAAGCTGTAAATGAATGGGGAGGAACTTCGTACCTTCTGTCCTGCTTTGCCATCTGCACCTTGAAGCCCCTGGTAAACGTGGGGAGAGAAAAGAGAGCGAGGGTGTTGTTAGTTCAACTTTGTTAGACTGAGGTCATATCTCACTCTGCCTCCCTCCTCCTTCTCCTTCTGCCCTAACCAGGTATGACAGATGGATGCTGACGTTATTGGAAATCGTTGCACAGAGAATCTCATAAGGCTCTAGATTTATATTCTTCTCCCCCTTCGTCCCCCCACACACAAATCATTCCCCATTTCACCTGGGGTAAGTGGAAAGATGTAGAATGAACAGAAAAAGAAACACTGTGCACAGTATGTTGAGTCACCAGAGAGAGAGAAAGAGAAAGAGAAAGAGAGAGAGAGAGAGAGAGAGAGAGAGAGAGAGAGAGAGACACATTAAGATTACATTAACACAATGACCTTTGCCTTGGAGAATAAACTTTTGACAGCACATCACACGTTCTCTCCTTGAGCTGCTGCAACACTGTGTGAATTGCAAGGGCAAATTCAACCTCAAGGTAAGAATAAACGCCATAGCTTCCCCTCAGAATGATAAGAAAAATAAAATATATACACTATCAAACAAGTGCTCAAGGTTCAATCGTCATCTGACTCCCCAATAAAACATGTAGCTGGATCGTAAAAATGTTAAACTGAGCACTCAAGGCAGGTTGAGAATACATTGTGCTCTGGCGTTAGTCAGACTGTGGTACTTACAGGCAGGCCTCTCTCTCCTATTCCTGGTGATCCGGGCTCTCCCTTAGGGCCTGGTTTGCCTTGCAGAGCCACCGTGTTGCCCATGTCGGCAGGCAGCACAGGGCACACTTCGCACGGGTCACCCTGCAGATTGAGCAACAATCAAACATGCCATACATGTACACGTAGAGCGAGAGATTAAGAGATGAAAGACAACGTTTGCTGGGTACCTTTTCTCCTTTAGACCCTGTTGGTCCTCTCGGCCCCTGTGAAAACAGTGGAATCCCAGTAAAACAATCAGCTGGAAGTTGGAATACTGTATATCTGAATCTCACGCATACATTAAAGAATATGAATCAGAGCCTCTCACCGGATCTCCCGACTGTCCGTCTACTCCCGGAGGTCCTGCATCTCCCTGTTAACACAAATCACTGCATTTGTCTTACGGATGTTGTTACAGTTACCCTGTCTAGTGTGTCACTTTGGGTTTTGTTAGCTTTAGGATTTAAGGATTTATGAATTGCATGCTTCAGCTGAAGCAAAAACACAAACAACACCAAAGTGAAAATCATGATGTTAACCATGTCCCATCATCCACCTCATCCACCATGTATTCATAGCTAGCTATTTCAACCAATGATCTTTTGATTCTTACTAACTAACAGAATCGTGCTGAAGGGTGAACCTACCTTATCTCCCTTTGCACCGCCTGGTTCACCAGGAGGGCCCTAACAGGAAAAAAAAAAAAAAGAAATCGTGTTAAATGACTTTCTTAACACACTTTCAAGCTTCTGTCAAGGGCAATGGATGAAGGAAGGAGTCCTGCCAAGTCCTGCCCTGCACTTCTGAGAGCACATCTAATAAAAAAAAATACTTTTTGGTCAAATGGAGACCATCTGTAAGGCTGAAAGAGTCTTAAGGACATTTAGATAATCAGTGGAATGAAACCATCCTGTAAGAGCATATAATCCTGCAGATTTCTTTAATTAAGGAACACACTAACTGGTAGGCCTGGCTTTCCAACTCCTGGCGGGCCTGGTTGTCCCGGCTTCCCTGGCTCCCCAGCCAACCCTTCAGGGCCAACCAGACCTGGGGTGCCCTGGGAAAACAAGTTCAGCACAGCTTTATTAAATCTGAAATGAACTGAATGTATGTGACAGACAGGGAGAGGGTAGAAACTCCCAGACTTAATGCAGGCAGACCTTCTGTCCCTTGGGGCCGACGACACAGATGGACCCTGCTCGACCCTGGAAAATGGTGACAGACAGAGCGGGAAGTGACAGCATCAGTAAGGGTCAGTGACATCATCAGCGCCAGTGCAGAACAATCAAACGAGCAGTGGAAATCTATCTCCAAAACATCCTCACAAACTGTTAAAGGCACTTGTTGATTTCCCCTCATTTGCTTGGCATTTTGCAATTGGAAACCGAAAGAAGGGGGAATTGCTTGAGTCTGTAAGATGTATTATCTTCAGCGGCGCGTACGCCATATTTTCTGGCTGCCTGATTCAAGTCACATCAACAAGCGCATTCATATTCACAATGTCAGATGGATGGGAGGCTTAAGAAAATCTATCCTCCGCCAAATCCATCTGTCCACAACAAGCACTTAGCCTGGTGAACGGCTAAATGTGAGCGCACCTGATGCCGAAAACCAGGGGGAGAATATCTCGGGAGCACACACACGTTGTAATTTGTTCCTCAAAACTTGTCATGCGTCTACAGGATCACCGTGCTGAACAGGGAAGATTATAAGGTTTAAGTCTTCCTGAATAGGCGCCTGCCAGTGTGAGAGACGAACAGAGCAGTCAATGAGGCGGCATTGATTGTGCAAGCTTTGTTGCTCTAGCCTAATCTAACAGGCATTAACAGGCCGACTTAACGCCACGGGAGAGAGAGGGGGGGGAGAACAGATATCAATGGGGGTCTGAGCTTAAAGAGTAATACCGTATAAGTTTACTGAATATCCGCTCTTAGCCTGATAGAAGTGGCTGTGTAAGTGGTTCTGTGTGTGTGTGTAAGTGTAATAGCGTGTTTGTGAGTGTGTGTGCTCCCTCTAGAAGCCGTGCTATTGAAAATATATCTTTCGAGCTAACTGTTTGACTGAACCTCAAAGTCTCATGGCAGAAAGACCATTTTGGCAAATGTTATTACAGATGCAAGGTGTAAAATAAGGTGAAAGAGAGCAAAGAACTTTAAAAAAAATAAATGAGCAAAAAACACTTACATCCTTCCCTGGAGTGCCCGTGAGACCCTGTGGACCGATCTCTCCCTTCTGACCTTTTACTCCCTAGACAGAGCCGGAGGACAAAATAAAAGGTGAGAAACACACAGCGAGAGGGAGCAAGTGAAAATAATAAAAGATTGGAAATTAATTAGACCATCATTAAAAGGTCATATCGTCATTATTCATCACCAAAAAGTTTCTTAAATCTTTCACCTTGTACCCAGCTGCTTCGCCCCAGTTGGTAAGCAGCGCCTGGGGAGAGAAAGGAACGGAGACAAGGCCCAGATCAATGACCTGCCTCTAAAGAGACATCACACACACACCACTGGAGCAAAGCAAACAACACAGTGACCAGTCAGCCGCCTGTACGGCCGACCAGCAGGAACCATATGCTCCACTCACACACAACCACATACACACAATCTGAGACACAGTCGATATTATGCATGCTATAATGAGGTGTATATATATGTGGTTGCATATATATCTAAATCAGATGCTACCACGCACACACCTGAACACTGTCACACAGGATTCTAGACACATATTCAGGTACACACAATGACTCACCTGTAAATAAACATACAAAGCACACACTCGTTCCCGCTGCATAATTAATGTTGGGACTGGATCAAACTAAATAGCTGAAGGGTTAGCGGGGTGGGGAGGCAGTGGGGAATGTGGCACTGTAACCTGTGGCAGATGATTGGCACTCACCGGCTCGCCTTTCTCTCCTTTCTGGCCCTTGGGTCCCTCCGTGCACTGAGGTTAGAGACACTTGGTTGGCATGTATCACCACAGACCACTTTCTGGCCAAATTTCATGCTCATACTGCGCCGCATGCCAAATGACGAGACAATGCTTTTGTGCAAAAAAAGAAAAAAAACGAGGCACGGCGCAACAGCGCAATGGAAAAGTTACTTACTGGGCCTGAATGGGAGCCAGAACAGCCGTCACCCTGAGATGGAGAGAGGAGGTGGAGGAGAGGAAGAATGATTGCTTGCGGGTGAGGAATACAATCAGTGAGTGGATGAAGAATGCATATCAGCTAGGTGTCAGATTGGTCCACAGCCAGCATCATATGAGGCTGCGGCGGCATCAAGAGTGTGTGTGTGTTTATGTGGATAAAATTAGGTCTCATTGTTCCGTGCTCGGCAGGTCTGGGCACATGTCATGACATCACACATTCCTCTGTTATTAGCCTTACACATATACACTTGCAGATTTGTGTCTGTATGGATCTGTACACGTCTTTCACACTCACCCGGTCACCTTTTTCCCCTTTCAGCCTAGTGACTCCATCGAAGTTTACGACCTGTAACACACACACACACACACATATACAGTTAGACACCCATCAGTGTTACACGTGTGACGTGCTGATGGACAGAAGGAGAAGTAAAGATCAGTGATCCTTACATTTTCTTGCCCATTGATGAGTAAACAACCACCACACTACAGGCAGATAGACAGACAGACAGACACAGAGAGAGGAAATATTAATATACTGTAATTAATTTCCACTGAACCAGCTGTGTGTATGTGTGTGTGTGTGTGTGTGTGTGTGTGTGTGTGTGTGTGACTAAAAGGAGGCTTGAGAGGGAAGTGAAGGAGCTGTAGTTTCTGTCCTCGCCAGGTGGTGGCACTCACACACAAAAGTAAACTGTGCTGCTACAGTATGCAGTTGGAAAGGATGAGAGGTGGGCAAGTGGGCACACACACACACTCACACACACACACACACACACACACAGAGACATACACACACCTCCCGTGGGAGAAGGAGATCAATAGGAATGTCTGATTCCCACAGCACAGGAGTGAGCCGACCAGCTGCTCCTCACAGGGGGGGCAACACGCACACACCTACATGTACCAAATAAGGATAACCATTATAAATAACTGAGGCATTTTTGGCGGAAGTGGATAATTAAAGCCAAATCACTCCCTCCCCCCACACCCACACACACACACACTCCCCACCCGGTGTTTTCTGGGAGTCTTGCTTTCGCACACCAGAGCTTGCTGAGACGGTGAAAAAGGGGGGCGAGTAACGGCACGGAGACAATGTGTAATTCTCCCTCTCCTCTCCCCTCCTGCCTCCCTCCCTCGTACGAGCTACAAATCTATCAATGGCTGGCTCGGCCGGCTGCAATGACGAGTCACTCTTTCCGAGCTCTTGCCTGACCGTAGGCTTAGTCAAGCCCACATACAGTTCCACTTAAAACCTCGGCAGCTTTGCCTTTGTTGTTTATGCTCTACATTCAGCACTCAAATAGAAAAGTCAGACTGCTGTACAGCATACTGTCTCTGTGCCATTATGACATGGCACTAAAATACTCTTGTAATGTAATTGTGCGGCCTTTGCTACTATCAGTGAATTGAGATAATTTCACAAAGAGCAGGATTGAGAATCTCTGAACTAAATACAGTGGTTACTGCGTAACAAGCTGGTAGCTGCACAGGATGATTTGTTGTATTTATACTGAATGACCTTGTATTTATACTATTACTATTTATGTCTGGATGGACATCCAAGCTGAGTGACTCTTTCTCTCTTTCTCCATCCATCTCCACTTCTTTTCACTCTGGATCATGGCTGACCTGGGACCTCTCTCTCTCTCCTGGCTGTCAGTGCCTCTACCCCGATGTTTTGGATCTAGATCTTCATCCCCCGGAGATTCATCCTCTCCTCTTGTCTGTCTCTCTTTCTCTCCTTCTCACTCTCTCTGTGTTTGTTTCCTTTCTCCTTCCTGTGTGAATGGTGTGATTTGCCTGCTGTGCGCCAGTGTCATCTCTCCTCTTTCAAGGTCTCCATGGCCGAGCATGGTGAAAGGGAAGTTGACATCCTCCTGAATCCATGTTAATCACATATGTTACACATTCACTGCATAACTGTCCATCCTATTAAAGAGTTAAAGAGGGACAGATCTCAGATTTGTTCGCTTGATTGTTTGACTTGGTTGAATGCTCCATAGAGCTGAAGGAATCTTCATCAACCATACCTTCCTATGTTTCATTTATATTCGACATAGCCATTTTAGCCATTTGTAACCTATAAATATTGATTAGAGCAGCTTTAAATCCATCAGTATATATGATCCCGTACAAGTTTAAAATGTTGGCTGCTATCTTAGTTAGTAGTGCCATCTTTAAGTAGTCAAATCCAAATGAATACGCTCACTTTTTGACATCCAAAATTCTACATTATGCATGCCAACGCCTATGCACATTTATTGGCTTAAACATCTCAAAAGACAGGGTGAATTTTTGGCACCAACCAACTGTCAGTGAGCCTTGCTTTTTGCTATTTAACATCCCAATGGGTTGACTTTTTGGCATTGTCTTTCTAGCAGCAAGGTCTTGACAGAACAAAAGCAAGACCCAGCGCATACTGATGAAAATGTAACATGAAAGATAAAATAGTTACTGCCTAGGATGTAATTTCAAAATAAGCCACATCGATTATATTTGGAGTTTATGCATATGTTGGGAAGGATGGGAGGACATCTTGAGATTTCAGTTCTGGAAGAGCTTCCAGCGTTAATAGATTCTTGCCGATTGGTGGAGCTCAGCCTTTTGACTTACCAAGAGGCCTCTGATGTAGCAGAAAGCTTTATGGGGACAGCTGAAGCAGCATGAGGTGAAGACTGTGAGGAAAATTGGTTTCTGACTGGGCTTTAGGATTGTGCAGCACAAGTCAAATCTACCCCCTTTTCGGTCCATTTATTGCCATAATCACATTAATACATAGCCCTGCTTTGTGTTGCAATGCGTGATATCCTGTTGTATTATCAATGGATTCCTATGGGTACTCTGCCTATTTTTTACTCTGAAATGACAGACGCCTGTGTGATTTGACAAAAATAAATGCAGAACAGCAGAGGAGAAGTCACTTTTGTTTCTTTGCAAGTGTGTGCCCCCAGTGGCAGGGCAAACTGTGCACTCCAACCCAGGCAATAACCTACATTGAGGAAGTCAGGGGAGGGGACCATCTGCATTAGTAAGCACACACAGGAGCAACATAATGAAGCGTCTGGAGTTTTGTATTCTATTTGTGAACAGAACATACCTATTGTAGGTGAATGACAAAATTAATAGGCAGCAGCAACTCCCGACTGAGACTCCGACGCATAATGAGGTGTAAATCAGTCCTCGGTCAGTCAGCAAGCTGGGTACGTGTGAGGAAGGGAGGAGGAAATAGAGATACACTCTATCTTTTTCTAACCCCATGTGCAGCACACACATACACACAGCATCAAGGTGCACACCCGTATATGCATATGCCCTGCATATTGTTTCACTACTTGAATTTCAGCATTATATACATCTTAGAGGTCTATTTATCCATTAACATGCTTGCTGGGGTAGCTGAACTGACGTAGATTCTTCAGTTAAACTAACCCTTCATGTCTTTGGACTGTGGGAGAAAACCCGAGCACACACGGAGAACACGCATATTTTGCTTTTTGAACCCAGGGCTGTCTTGGTTTGGACACTGCGCCGTCCCACACGTCTCATTAGCAAAGCAATACTGTGAAATCAAATGTGTGTATGTGTGGGTGCGTGAACTGCAAGGCTTACTTTCTCTGCAAGATCCTTGGATGCAAAAATACCCTGTTGGTAGAAAGAAAGAAAGAAAGAAAGAAAGAAAGAAAGAAAGAAAGAAAGAAAGAAAGAAAGAAAGAAAGCATCAGTCCTTTTCTTTCACATATCTAAATCTCAATATTACACATTGGACCACAATTGGTTTCAGTCTATGTTTAGTGTTAACGAGACAAAACTGGCACAAGTAATATCCAGAACTTCTGAATTCAAAGAACTACTATGTAGTTTGTTTTTCTCCATTTTGGCAGCTCTGCAACATAACTCTTGTTTCAGTCCTAATTCTTAAATCAACACTTCTGAAATTATTCTCAAGTTTGAGCATATAAATAAGAGTCCCAGTCACTGGCAGCTCTGCAGCAGCTCATACTACCTTTATCTCTTTAGGGTTTTCCAAGGAATGGCAGCAACTGCATTCAAAAGCCTCCATAATATCAATGTCGTATGACATCTTTGGCATAGGCGAGCTGTTATTTTCCATTATTTTCCTTGTTGCTGTTACAATTCATTGCATCAGATACACAACAAAGACAGGAGAAATACGGGCCATCTCGGTCTCACACACGGGTCATTAACAGTTAGTCTTTATTCTGGGTGGAAAAAAAGAGATGAAAGAGTATGAGGACACAGAGAGAGAGAGAGAAGTGCTGTACCTCATGAGCCCAGAGGCAAATGGAGAGCTGGACCCTGCTGTGCGCAGAGTTATAAATCAGACAAAAAAAGTCAACAACAAGAAACATGGAAGAAGGGCCGGGAAGCTGAACGGAAACAATTTGTTCAAGGTGGTGAGTTAGAGGGAGAGAAATAAAGCGAGGAAAGAAGACATTTTGCAGCTGGTTGTGTACTTCAACATAAAAAGTGTAGTAGAAACACACTGAGACCGGGGAAAAGAAGACACAAAGAAGCCTTTGGATCCTCTGAGGACTAGATGACCTTTCAGTTGGGAGCTGGCAAGGAAAAAAAGTGGTTTACCGTGTTGGAAGATAAGAAAAAGTGTGGCTGAGATTTGTCATACCTCATGAAAGCAGTAACTGCTGTGACCCAAAAACAGACACGAGCAATGATACACACACCTCTGCACCAAATCTACTTCGACTAGTAGCTGCAGAGACAGGTGGTTTAACATCACCAAAGAATGTGGTGTGTCAGGAAATCCTGTACTCCTCACTGACCAGCTTGAGGGTGGGGCAGTCATTACAAAGTCATGCTGCGCAGCCAAAACCTTGCTCACACTGACAGACCTTCATTTCGAATTCTAGTGGAGATCCTGAAGTTTCCAAAGACGCCAAATCTGTCAGGCTGAATTCTGAGGAAATGCGCGCAAAATGATGAACAACGTCTGAGGAACATTTCAATTTCATAGACAGGTACAAGCTCTTGGCTGAGCCTTGGGTTGAAAACTTTGCTTGGAGTCAACATAATCTAACTTGAATTAAGAGTTGGAACAAGCTGTCAGAAAATGTGTGAAATCAGTAGTTTGGTATTTTGAGAAATACTGTATGCTTATTTGCTCTCTTGCTGATTGTTCGATGAGAGAATCAATACAACTCACACGTCTGTGTTAAATACAACGCTATAGCCAGCAGTTTAGTTTAGCTTAACTGAACTTAATCTAACTGTTTGCAGGGACTGAGTCCGTCCAAAAGGGGAAAAAAAGTCTTTGTGCTAAACTAAGCTACCTGACTGCTGAGGGTAACTTCATATTTATCATACACACATGAGAGCAATATCAGTCTCCTCACCTA
>JAVQJZ010025729.1:0-10183 GCA_036025355.1 Leiopotherapon unicolor | reverse complement strand
CTTTGACCCCTGTGATAAGGTTCACTCTGATTTTCTCCAATCCTGTTAAGAGCTTTACAAACGCTGGCTGCCTGAAAAGATAGATTACTCTCTGAGAGGAGGGATGGAGGGGTGGAAGGACGAGAAGAAAGATGGTGATAAAGGTGGAGAGGGGGGTTTAAACAGATATGGATTATTGGAGAATGATCACTTACGGATTACGGGACACTGCAATTAGCTCAATATTTACCACAAATGACGTAAAATCTTGATCATTTTCAGGCCGAAGAATCAGGACGAAGTGTTCAGGATGGAAAAGCCGCCTTAAGTGATGCATAATTTCTAGAGAATAACGAGCATCATGCCTCTGACATGTGACAGGAAAAGAAGGACGGGGAGAAATATGGAGGGAGGCAGAAAATGAGAAACAAGACGTTGCACGGGTTGATTGGCATTCCTGTTTGTTACCTCCTAATGAGTTCCTTGTTGAGAGTGATTGGGGAGGTTTGACCCTGGCGCCTCGTGTGCAGAAACAAGTATGTGCGCCGTTTCATGTCGGACTCGAGCGGCATCGACTTTAATGCGAACAAAGGACGGGGAATTACAGATCATGTGGTGGTCTTCGTTGCAGGAATTAAAAAGGGAGAGATGGGAAAAAAAGAAGTGGGGGAATGGAAAGATTTACATTGCAGCAAGATAGGAATGGAAAAATAGGTTAGATGTGTGGAGTGAGGAAGAAAAATGGAAATGTAATGTAGAAAAGAGTGATAAAAGAAAGTACAAAAGGTGTCCAAATAAACAAAAAAGGAAAGAAGGATGGAACAAATGAGAGGAAAGAGGAGGCTAAAGATTCACAGAGCGAAGGATGGATCCCAGGAAATGATGGATGATGTGTTGTTGTGTAGTTTTGGACAGCTAGCCAATCCAATCTGCCGGTTAGCTGGAACGATCCAGCGCCGTTAATTGCTAACGAAGCTATTGAGAAGGGCCATCAGATACGCTGATCTCACAGTGATGGATTCAGTCCTGAAGCTGCAGGAAGGAACAATATGCACATCTGCTGCACAAAAAAATCAGCTTATTTCAGAATTCAGAAGTTCCTTTAAATGATTTTTTTAATCCTCCGTATCAAATCAAAACTAAGACATGTTACTTGTTAGTTTAGCTGATCACAGGTAAAAAAATCAGAGAATCACAGGCCGAAAGGTTTCTAAATCTTTTCTTCATAGCACCAAGTATCATAGAAGAATCGATCAATCTGTCAAAAGAGACCAAAAGCATCCACCAATGTGCGTCAGAGGGCCATTTGAGTCCATTTACTTCCACAGAAAGAAACCTGAACATGCATTAAGTTTCACAGTTTTTTACTGACTGAACATAAATGAAGATGCCCACATAGAGGACTTTGATGCACTTATAATGTAGGTTGAGTGCAGAGGTGCAGCTAAAGGCCGGATCCGAGTGCTGTGCAATCAGATACTGGGACTGGTTGGACACCTGAGACAGGAACGGTCGTAGACGCCGAGGAGTTAAAGCCTGTTCGTTGCAATTTAATCAGCTCTCACAGGGAATATGGAAAGTGGTCACCAGTGCTTAAAGAGATTGCCAGGTCCAAGTCCAGGACGGAGGAGTGACGACACACACAGAGGGCACAGAGGACGTTTTAATGTTGGAGAGATGTTGATACGACAGACTGCACTTAAATTAAAGTGAATTTTAACTCGATTGTTTTTTAAACTAAAATAATAGATTTGGATCATTGACCCTTAAACCTTCATAAAAATCCACTTTAATCATTTTTACTGCTCGTTATGAATCTATGAAATTTAATGAAGGCTAAAGTGGTTCGAAAGCTTCTTTTGTTCACATATTTTTTGTATTTTTATCACCTTTTCCCCTCTGCCTGTTGACATTTATCATCTTCTTTAACTCTGTCAGTATTAAATGTGATGCAAACACACCCCGACAGCTCAGCTGAAAGTGAAACCGATTCAATCCTCTTAAACTCTGACTATCTCTGCACACACGCTCAGCCTCTGTCCTTTTTCTTTCCGTTCAAAACAAACTTTTTTTTCCTTTCTTTTCCATTCTGTTCTCACACCTAAAGTGTCGCCCAGAATGAACCTGGCTGGCCGGGCCTGCTGCCACCACCGCTCTTATTTCTGAGCTCTGAATCGGCTTTCCCCCTCCGATCCCATTACCCAGCAGGCCCTCTACCTGCAGAGTCAAGACGGCAGCTCTCCGCTCTTTTTAGCCTGCCGCTCTCTCTCTCTCACCTTCATCCCTCCATCTTCATCCTCAGCTGCTCTGTCAGTCACAATATGTCTTCTGGTCTTTGAGGTTGTGGATTTTCACAGTTTTGACTCCAAGGCTTCTGTCTGTCTGGAAGGATACTAATACTCTTACACTTAGCTCCATTATGCTCCCACTGCCTTTTAGATGAAGACATTTAAGACATTAAAACTTTTTAAAATGTCATTCACATGATTAGCACCTAATTTGGATACATTAACTATAAACTTGCATCATTTCCTTTGATACCAAGACATTAAAGTACAAACATTTTGCACAAGTAGCTTCCTTAAAATATTCTGCTTGCAACCAAAACATCCTTTTATTTTTCTAAGCATTTAAATGTAAGCTTTGTACAACATTATACCACTTTTATATAAAAACATAAATAAGATTAGGCAAAGCTTTGCAGCGCTACAAGGCTACAGATGCAGAAAACGATTAATTAATTTTCCAAGAATCAAAGTTTGCAAGTTTGAATTTCATCAAAGGGGATGAATATTACATGAAAGTGTTGACTTTTGTTTAGCACTCTCTCTGCTAGTTAGCTGGACTCTCGCCAAATGACTGTACTCTCCACATTTATTCGCGCTCCCAGCTCAGCATCTGCCACCGTCTCTCCTCTTTCATTTCGCCGAGTCGCTGAGCTGTGCAGGGCCGGGCCGCCCTTCACCCGCTCTTGATTGGCCGTGGCGTTATCCATCGGCCAGTGGAACAGTCAGATTTAGCCTTGACTGCTAATCTGACAACAATTAAGCAGGGTGCTTAGTGATGAGGAGAGGACGGCGTGTGCGGGGGGGGGGTGGGGGTGCTGCTGCAGCCGTGCTCATGAGAGGAAAATAGGCTGCCACATTAAGTATCTAACAGATGGATTGATGGGTAAACCGCAGCTACATGTAGATGCATGGTTTTATGTAGCAGGTTCATGCAGAGAAGATAACACAAGCGAACACATGCAGCAGAGCTGCAGCGTAATCAGCCCACTGAATTGAGTAAAGTCCGTTTGGCTTAATGTGCGTATTTCCATCCCTCCGTCATTAGCCTCTTACATGCAGGGAACAGGCGAGGATTCACCTGGGCCGCCGCTTCCAGATTTAGCCTCCGCCATCCCTCCACCGCTCTCTTCCCTCACCGAGGGATGGAGGGGCGGAGGAGGAGGGAGGGACAGAGCCAGATTAGGTTGCAGAGCGACAGAGGTTGGCTGGAGGTGAGATCAGTGTAACGGATCTCCTGGCAGGAAGGAAGAGCCGTAGACGGACTGGATTCCACGCCGTCTGTGACCCCAAGAAACCTTGAATTGACCCAAAAAAAAAAGTGACTCAGTTGGAGATATTTTTTTAATGTTGTGCCATTGCTGTGAAAGCAATTTGAACGATCTTCAACACATTATCAATGGTGCAACCCATCGGCAGTATCAAGGTTTATTGTTCACTTGGCTGGCTTCAATTTGTGGGTTTTTTTTTTTTTTCGGAAGTCATTAGTAATATTTATGAGGGTCATTATGAAAGTTATGAGCACATTAGCGCCGTGCTCTCTCCTCTTCTGGGAAGCCTTTGAGCCTCCAAAGTTGAAAAAATAAAACAATTAAAGGTAAAGACAGAAGGGGACATTTTCTTCTTTTTGACAACGGGAATCTTTTTCTGAAGTTTGAAGGTGTTTCATACATTTCAAGCTGGAAAATCAACTTCAGGGCACAAATGATAAAAAGGCAAATTAATCCAAGTTTTGCCCCGGGTCACCGCGGTTTGGCAGATCAAAAGCAAAATAAAACCATCCATCCATTAATATTGAATAAAACCTGAAACTATTAAAAAGACTCAAACTGCAACTTCTGCAGGTCCAAAACTTTCTTATTATCCAACCCTTTGTTTTTTGTCCGAGCCTCTGAGGGTTTCACCTTTTAAGGGCAGCGATGTGTTTTCCCCAAAAGAAGCAGGAGTGAGTATTTGATTGAACTCTTGAGTGTTTTTGAGTCGAGCCTGGAAGTGGCATCAGCAGCACTCAATAACACTTGTTGTATTGACTGAGGGCCAGAAATCATTTTGAAACTGTGTCTGTGTGTGAGAGAGAGAGATACGAAGGAAGTGGGAAAAAAAGCATGTGTGTCTAAGAGAAAGAGAAAAGGGAAGAGAGCCTTTGATGAGCCGTGATTTTGTGTGTGTGTGTGTGTGTGTGTGTGTGTGTGTGTGTGTGTGTGTGTGTGTTAGAGAGAGAAAGAACAAAGAAAACAGTATGCAGATATGTGTGTTTTTCTTAGTGAGTCAATATGTGACATGTAACCTTCGGTATCTATCATTTTCTTTCATCAGTCCCTGTTGTCTGACGTCCAACTAAGCAAGCGACTGACACTAATGAGGTGAAAGGTCAGAGGTCACAGTGCCATCGCAGTGTTTGTTGCGCTGGAGAAAGATAATTAAGAAAAAACTTGGAGGCTCCTAAATTTCAACCCAAATGCTTAATTGGATTAAGTTTAATCCCTCACATGTAATAAGAGCAGTTAAATTCTTGCACCGATTCAGATTAGTAATTCTGTGCGTGGATTAGCTATTATTGCAGTTGTAGCGTACATGAAGGAACAGCAATGCCCTCCACATGTGATCAGCAAAATCCACACTCGTGCTGAATGCTTTTGAGTATTTAGCGACCTAAAGTGGGAGAAAAGCTCCTGTTATAGTCCCCAGATCAGAAAACACCATCTTATCTTAACACAATCTCGAAATAGAGCAATGCATCATACTTCCCTGATACTTGGAGGACACACAATACCCTTTAAAGTCTCCAGCTGCACCGATAAGCCCCCCTTCATGACTGAGTCCATGCAGACTTGCATTTAAATCAATATATGTTGAAGGTGCAGAGCTTTTTAGCCCCGTTATTTGAGATAATCTTCAATTTGATGTTTGTTTTTTTGAATAAGAACATCAAAAAAAGTGCACATCGGTGGGGTTTCAGGACTTCACTGAAAGGCGCCTATAAGCAGGTTTGACTTAGAGAAGTTACCCCGCAGTAATGCCCTTGGAAAACCACACAGATGCCCATACACACACACACACACCCTGTAGCTGCACTGATGGGAACAGCCCGTACTCTTACAACACTCTGGTTTTCAGCGCCGTCCCACTTCCTTCTCAATTGGCCTCATTTGTGCTCATCGCAGAACATTCACAGCTCCACAGCGAACACACATCTGCTTTGACCCTGTGACTTACTGACTGCCGGATCGCCTTCTGCTCACTCACCAAGTTAGAGGAAATGAACCAGATGAACTCAAGAAGAACGTCAGACAGAATCATCCCTTTAAAGGTTTAGAAAATGCAATAAAGTTCGTTTTTACGCGCCCGCCTTCACTACTGAGGCACGTAATGAGAAACACTGGCTGCCAATTTAGTCTTTCATTCATTAAAGCCGGTGTGTGTGAGAGTGAGGGAGACGGAGGCTCGTGTTCACATAAATCACTTTATCTGTCATGTGGTCGCTATACTGCAAGAGGTCAAGGTCACACACACACTCATACACACACACAGTTGCAACCACCGCTCGTCTGATTAGACTTGATTGATTCCACAATAATCCCCATTCACTTGCATCATCAAGCTTTAAGACGTGTGTGTGTGTTGGAGGGAGAGTGAGTGTGTGTGAGGGGTCATCTGTGTCTGGCAGCAGCTCCTCAAGTCACCAGCAGCCTGTGGAAGAACTGATCATGAGACCGGGATAAGAGCTAAATATAGAGACACAGACACACACACCGATAGCCGCCTGTGTGTAAGTGCACTGTCTGAATGAACCAACTTATCAGAGGATCAGTCTGCACATTTGCATTCTGGGTAATGTCTCCTTTATTTCCATTTATTTTTTCCTTCCCTTGTTCTTCTTTCATTTCTACCAAGAAAAGAAAAACTCCAGAGGGAGCAGAGTGACAAACTCTTTGTCTCCGTCTCCTCCTGCGACTCTCTGAGGATTCGACCAGCCGCCTGGTTTGTCAGAAAAAATGTTTCATTTAGGAAAATCACAATTTTGAGGACTTCATTTCCTCTCGCTGTCACTCTCTCTGCCTGACACTTTCCTCCACAGCGTCTCGCTTCAGGCTCATGATATAGTTGCTTTGAAACAATGCACAGACAGGCGGATCTGATGAGTAATTTTTGTGTATCTGGAGGATTCAAAGTGATGTCCAAGAGGGGACAGATGGCTGATACCTGAATATCTTTTACGTTACACATTAACGAACATTATTACATCTGAAGTTTCTCTATGAAAAGCACATTTAAAACCTTGATAATCATTATAGGATTGTAGATTTACATACTTGGTTTTGGACTTTTGGAGGAAAGCAAGAACTCTTTAAGTCTTCTTTTTATGCACTAAGCGATTAAACAGTTGGATAAATAATGACAGAATCATTAGCTTGCAGCCCCGTTGCATAGAGAGATTTGAAAAGTGAGTTTGTTTGGGAGAAAATGGCACTAAAGGAAGGAAACGAGCTGCAGAAATCAGTGTTTGTGCTGCGCTTCTCCCGCTGTGAATGCATGTTAACTTTGAAAATGTAAAGCAGGTTGCTGCCAGGTTGGTGCTCAGTCAAGCTTCCCTGGATAAATAAAGATTAAACAGCGTGAGATAATGATTCCCATTGATCTGCATCCTAATTCGGCTTCCGTCCGAACCCTTGTGAGTTTTCGTTGTCTGACTTTGTACCTCAATAATCAAACAGCACATAATTGGCTTTTTGTGGCCCTTATTAAACATGCAGGGGGGCCGCGGCTGGAGAGGAGTGAGGGGGGTTGGCGTCCTTTTTGTTCGCAGTAATTAAGCACATCCCTTCGCTGTTAGCTGCAGAGGAGAAAAATGAGTCGGGAAGTTTAAATTGTGCAGCTTTCCCTTCTCATTACCTGTCAACAAATTACTCACCGAGTCACGGGCGACTCTTTCGTGATGTGATGAAGCGCCGGTTGTCAGCCTGAAGAAAGGGGCCCTGCAGAAGGTCACAAATGTAATAATACGGGGTCAGAAGATGATGTATAGGACATATTATACACTTTAAATGTGGAATATTATTAGAATTAATTCTGAAATCCTGATCTGTAATTCAACAAATCAATATTAGGAAGAGCTTTTCAAAACTTGCCGTGTATTTGATTCTTTATGCACCAGATGAGAGAGAGAGAAATAAAGACAAAAAGTGATAAACTAAGAAGCAATAGCTGTCCAGACAAAAACACAGACCAAAATCCAAAGAGGAGGAAAGTTTTCTCTGGGAAATGCTGACACATCACAGTAATTATCGCTTGGCACCAAAGATGGAGAGAAATGACAAAGATCAAGACTCGGGTGGATTACCACTTGCAAAGGGAAAATAAAATCTGTTAATTTAGTGTCAATTCATTGCTTGATGCTTGATGTTCACATGCGGGATTTTCTCATTTATGGGGGGGTAGATGAGGATAAGTTTGAGCGGCACCGCAGGGACGTCTGAGGCGTCATTTATGAACCACTTTCTGTCAAAGTGACCTACAAGAAAGTGAGAGTTAAGGCGGCGGGACACTTAACGGAGTCCCCAACCTGGCACGCTGCCTTATATCTTCCATGTCACTTCAATGTGCGAAGCTGGAAGGTGATTACAACTCTCCATCCGGCTCCTCTCATCACCATTTTTCAGCTATATGGGCGCCGGTCTGTCACTTAACCTTCACACGTACCCCCTCCCCTTTTTCTGTATTACACTGTCTCTCAAAGGCCGGTTTAGTTTGGATCATTTAAAGTTCAGATTTTAAGCATCAATTCTCTCCGATCAAGTAAAATATCTTCCTTTAATTTCTGTTTACATCTGCAGCAAATGGAAAAGACCCGTCTTCTCCTCTGTGACATTCAAATGTTGATGTTTATCTTTGCAGCAAAGCCTACAAATGTATATTTAAAATTATCCAAATGGAGCTTTTTTTTTAAAAGTAAGAATTCATTAGAAAAATCCTAATTGATCAACTAATTAAGTCTGTTTTCTGCAGCTGAGATCAGTTGTCAATGTCCATCATATCCGTAAAGGTCAGCAGCAGAATCCACCTCTCTGCCGGACAGTAGCTTGTCACTTCTGATGGATGGAAAAAGGGCCAAATTGAATTTGTTTCCTCTTGGGAATTGAGTTAAAGTGCAGAATTAGTTCAGCAATCCTGCAATAAGTAAGAGGGATTGCAGCAAACCAACGTCTTTAGCTGCAA
This sequence comes from Leiopotherapon unicolor, assembly GCA_036025355.1. Lineage (NCBI taxonomy): Eukaryota > Metazoa > Chordata > Actinopteri > Centrarchiformes > Terapontidae > Leiopotherapon > Leiopotherapon unicolor. Next base: position 1,703 of record JAVQJZ010025729.1, on the reverse strand, counting down.
CCTCATTTTTTGGCGCTGTAAAGCCTCTTCATCCAGCGTGGTTTGCAGTTCAGAACCAGCAGTGCCGAAGCCTTTGAGGGTCAAATGAAATTATTCATATAACAAACCAGTGAATGCACCGGGGAGATCATCCCTTATATTCAGAGGAGACTTTATAGTCTTCTTTTCCTTCACCCTCCTGTGATCTACAGCTGAGAGCTTGACCTTGTATGGTGGTAGCGGTGGTGTATCTGTATCCGTGTGTGTGTGTGAGATCGAGTGTGTGTCTAAAGGGAAGTTTGGACAGTCCAAACCAACGCTGGCAAGGACTCACTGGCACATGACCGGGCTTGTGACTGACCTTACATAACATTACAAAAGGGCCTGCTGTAGGGCTGCCAGGAAAGCGGCAGCCGGGGCTTTGATTTCTCTACATGGATCAATAAAGTGTCACATTATTATCAGAACCGTGTAGTAGCTAGTTTATGTGAAGGGCTTATTTTATTTGCAACCATCCACCAGACAGCAATATATAAGAGTTAGATCTGTAGAAAGTCCAATTTGCTTTTTATTCTACTGTGAAATGTGTCGATTTCTTTTACACTTACTGCAGAGACGTCGATGAGCACGCAAACAAACTGTACAGGTATCAATGTAACGTGGAACAGGGACAAAACGTCGTTGTTTCAGGTCAGTTAGCAGCTAATTGCCTGTTTTAATTCACATACAAGCTTGACAGTTTAGCGTATAAGAAGTGTGTCATCTTTCTTGAGGCTGCTCAGCTTTGTATTTTGCTTTTTTTTTTTTAACTCCACCCCGGCAGAGTTAAATCAACCGTCGGGATAATTCCAGCCTCCAAGAAGTTCTTGTGTAACTTAAACTCCCAACGAGCTATTCATAGAAAAACCAATGGAAAGACGCAGAGCTTTACCTCGGCGTCATGGTGAGAAGTCAAACGAGAGATAACGCTTGAAAGAATGTGTGTGTGTTTGCGCGTGTTTAAAGATAGATGTGAAGGATGCAGTCCAGCACATCCACATGCTTGAGTGCCACCGCACAGTCGTGCTGGCCTCTTCACATCCCACTCGCTCGTTTTAGCCCAGATAGCTCTCCCACGTGAAGGCGCTGCTATAAATAGCGCAGGTTTAATGCGCGATTGTCCCGGCAGGCTTTTTATGACTGAACAGGCCAGTAGGTTTTCACTGTTGTTACTAAGGCAGAGATTAACCACAAATGGAAGTCACCACACTTAATTTTTTTACACTCCATTTCCTCAATACCGCCGTTATTACACTGCGATGCACTTTACGAGCGCAGACTAGCAAGGAGATTATATTGGTTTCTGCAAGTCAAAGGTCAGGACAAAGTTTACACTCACATCAGTACATATTATTAAAATAAATACTGCGGATCTGTATGAAATCGACTTTCATGCCACAGTGTTTTCCTCAGTTTGTCTGCATTTATTCGGCTCAGTTTCTGAGGCAGTGGTTTGTAATTCCTAGTCGTGTTTACCTCTGTTTATAAAACCCTTAAACTCAGAGTGAACTTATTGCAATTTCCCCTGAAGGATGCCCTTTCACTAACTTCAAAGGTGTCTGTATTCTACGTTAATTTCATGCCCATTTGCTTAATCTGCCCATTCTAATGCTCCATTTAAGCCATAATAGATTTCAACAGAGACACAGTGACTGATGTGTTCGCTCCCGAGATGCTATTGTGTT
>JAVQJZ010025689.1:0-13597 GCA_036025355.1 Leiopotherapon unicolor | reverse complement strand
CCCCTTACTCTTGGTGTTCTTGCCCTTTAAATCTCTTCATTTGTATTATTCTCTCCTCATTTCTCTTCTTAAGGTCTGTGGGTCTTTCTGTCTGTCTCCCTGTCTCTCTCTCTCTCTCCCCGACACTGTCTTTTGTGTTAACAGCCTTCCTTCTTTTTTTTTTTCTTTTTTTTTTTGCAGTGGGAGAGAGCCACTGGGTGCACATCTACAATCTTGCCTTTCATTTCATGGCTTCTGGAAATGGATGTTTTACTGCCTTCATTAAGGCATGCAGCAGTCAGCACCGTGTTTTCCCTCTGAAGTTTAGCTCCATGAACCTCGCCATTAGAGGACATTATGGCCCCAGATTTCAGGGCACAGTGGAACACTGTATAATTTGATTAGTGTTATTAATCAAGTGGAATACCGCTCCTTTCACCCCCGTCTCCCTCCCCTCCTCCTTCTTTTTGCCATTTCACTCCTGATTTCAAACCCCTCAGATGTTCCCTTTCTCTCCCCCTCCTCCCCTTATCCGTGTACCTCTCCGGCATCTGCGCTACAACATACATGCGGTGAAAGTGACAAAGGGCCTTACGCCTTTCCTTTTAAAAACAATGATTTACCACTTGTTTTTTCTCCCCCTTCACAATCCCCCACCCATCTCCAACCAATGCCCCCCCTCTCTTAGCCCAGGACATAAATCAATTGAGATGAAAGTTCCATAATTGTGCTTGCTGGGAGGGATTTGAGCAAAATTGCGCTATGAATTTTTTAAAGGGAATTTTTACTAGCTGTTCAGCGAGACTTGGGAGGCGAAGGAAGGTGAGGCCGTGAGGATTTATGGGCCTGGATTCTTCATTACTGAAGTAATTTTCCTGCAAATGATAGTGCAGCACCCTGGAGGGGGAGCGCTGCCCGCCTGGGAGAGTACAAACCTGCTTAATCTCTCGTGGAGAGAGAGCAGCTCAGAGCACTAATATCATCTGTAAGCGATTGAAGCTCCATTTGTTCACATCTGCACCGCAGCCAGTGTATTTGTGATTCATAGTAATTGATTGCTCAGATTTGTTCCAAGAGTAGCTATACAAGTTGATTTCATTACGAAGGACAGTTTTGTTAGAACTGTTAGGAAACATGCTCCAGGGTCGTTTTTAGGATACACTGTTTTCACAAAATATGGACATTTTGTCAGACATTTAAAGTTTTCAGTATGATTTATTTCATTGCAATGGTTGACAGATATACTTGCTGCACATATGCACTGCAGGAGCGTAGGCATTAACTGTGCTAGACATTACATAGTCTAATTTAAAATAAAGATGGAGGTGGGGAAAAAACATGAAGTGAAGAGGAGACCTTTTAGATGACACCTAATACTTCCTCTGTGTTGTCTCTCTGCAGTTGGCAGGCTGTCTTCTGTTTGTGGAGTGTATGTTCATCATCGTGCTGATTTAGATCTGCTTTGCCAAGCTGTCATATTGTTTCTCCAGCAAGGGTCTCCATCTTTCTCTCCACCTTTGGTCTTTCCTCCCTCCTCATTTTAACCTTCCTCAGTCCAATATGGCTGACGTTCTGTCTCCATCTCTTTAGGTGCAGCCAGCAGCAGTGGCCCTCCTCAAGGTTAGTGCGTCCACGATGCCAGGTCTCATTCTTTATCCTGCCTGCCGTCCACTCAATTTTACAGCTCAGTAGCTTGAGAAGCAGAGGGGGTAAATCTGCTGCAAGAAGGAGAAAGAGAGAGGGGGGAGGAGGAAGGGAGAAACAAAATTATTGTGCACCCTGTCGCCAATTGAAGTGGATCTCATTCCAGGCACACTAATAACTCAAGACAATTAGTCACTTCTCACTAGGCCAGACCTGAGACTCACTTGAGCGCCAAAAAAAGGGAAAAAAGGCAGGGAGAAGAGGACCCTCTAGCATGGTTAAGCACTGCAGTTACAGGAGCGACTCAGTGGAGAGAGAGAGGCAACTTAGGGATGAAATGGCTCTGAGTTCAGCTGGAATGGCTCCTTGGGGCCTTTTGTGCAACTTTGAGATATAAATAGGAGTACAGACCATGGGACTAATGCACTGATAAGTCGTAAAGATCTGTATAAAATACTGCATTTTAAAAATAGCTCTGAATATAAATTATTATTCTTTTTATGAGCATGTGTTCGAGTGATGTTGCCAGATTCTTCTGCGGATATCACATTTCTCCAAATATGAAAAATGCAGTTAATGTCTCTGTTCATCTTGATCAAGCGTTAAATAACTCGACATGCATTGTATTTTTTCATCAACATAAACAAAGACGGCAATGTCAGCAGTCTGTTGTGTTCCACCTATTAGCCAGTCTAAGGTGGTTTGCAGCCAAAGATGAGCCCTGACGCTCCGGCCACCACATGCTCCCTAACAAAAGTGAAGCATAACTAAGGTGGGTGGTGCGTGGAAGATCAGGGAATGGAAAGAGAGAAGAGTTTGTCCTGGGCCCACTGCAGAGACGCAGCGTGACCAATTGAGGTGAAGGGGATGAATGAGGCCATTCACTGGGCCTAATGAAAGAGTTCCTGCTGGGCCCTGAATGAGGGTGGGCCCATCTGCACCACATAGGCGTGCACAAACCAGTGACCTCGAAAATTACCCAGGAAGCACTTTGGGACAGTCACCCCAGCAACAGGCTGGGGTGCGCATAGTAACCAGGCGCTTCAATCAGTGCCTGGCAGCTTCTTAAACAGAGCAAACTTTTTCTCTGTATTGAAAGAACTCCGTGTGAAATCAACTTTGAGGGACACCCCCCTTCTCCCCCCCACTTTTTTTTCCAGGGGGGAGCTGCCAATGATTGTCCCATGTGAAAACGTCCAGGATCTCTCACCATCTTTGAAAGGTGTGAGACGCTGCCCTCGGGACTTTTCCTCTTAAGACATAAAGACCTGTTTGTCTTAGCTACATATGTATATGTGCTGCCTGAGTGTATAGGCAGTGCTGTATGTAGGTTAATTAGGTTCAGGCTGTGCATAGCGGCAGGTTTAGGAGGCTGTGAAATAGATCCAATTACAAAGATTCCAGATAAATAGAGAGATTCTTTCAACACCCCTGAGGACTGGACATTAAGTTTACAAGCATCTTCAAGGATCTGGTTCATTGGATTTTATCTGTGTTATTTGGTTTAATATATTCAGTCTTGATGAGCCAGAGGCATGCAGGTCATTGAAGTTCCATTCCCGTCTCTGTTTCCTCACGGAACTTTTGACAGCGTGAAATGACAATCCGCCCCTGCACGCATCTCCCACGTCAAAAAGTAATGAGATTGTGCTGCTGGAAATATCACTACAAAGCATCAGGCCTGCACTCGGGTCTGACTGCACCTTCAAACAGCGCTGCCTGCCAGCTCGCCTGCCTCGCCTGCCTGCTGAAAAAGAAACGAACAAAAACAATCAGAATCAGAGACAGAGAAACGGCAAGGGAAGCTCCCCACGCTGAGACAAACGAACACGCCGGGGCCTTTCATCCTGAGAGTGATTAGCCATCCGAAACGTTTTAAAACCCTGCTTTGAGTGTGTTCCTCAAACGAGAGAGTTCCATTGAGGAGTGGTGGTGAGATGTTTCTCGCTGGGAAGCGCCAGTGATCTAGTCTCTAATTGTGGCGTCCCTGACAAGGCTGGTGTGGCTGGGAGCTTTTTAAGCGAGGCTTTTTGCTACGCTCTTGTTCCCTTCCTGTCAGATCCACCACCAAAGGCACCAGGGAACAAAAAGGCCCCTCAGATTCTGTTCTTACATCCATCTGCCTATTGCTTTGTGCATAAATACGAGCTTAATTTAACAGTTTAATAGGCCCCGGTGCTGGCCTAATGTGACCAAAACTACAATTGCTGCTCTAAATGCAATGTTTGGTTGCAGATATGTGATATTATTTTATGTAGTTTCCAGTCTGTATAATTGGTGTCTTCATCGCTCTCATGTTCTTTCCTCATTTCATTGATCGAACTCTCAGCTTCAGAGAGGATCCAAAGATTCTGACACATTGGCAATAGTCTTACTCGTCTTCTGCAGTACGGCAGGAACAAAGTCATGTTCAAGGTCTTTGAGCGGCGTTCAGCAAAGCCGGCAGGAGCTTTCAGAGTCTGGCGCCGAAAACTTTTCGTATCCTCTACTGTTCAGAAGCCAGGTTGTCGAAGGTTTGAGGAATCGAAGAGAGGCTGTTTAAAGAATCAAAGAAATTCAGCAACAGTGGGAGGAAATGAAAGGGGGAGGAGCTGGAGCGGTAGGAAGGAGAGGAGAGGAGTGAAACCCTAGCTCATAAAAATCAGTATTATAACAACATTAATTGATGCTGCTGAGTGCCATATGTGACGCCATATGGAAAAGCTGCCCCAGAGGCCTGCTATAATAGACAGCCCGCAGCGGTGCACACAACTTGGCACATTTACAAACAAGGGACGTCCCATTAATATCAGCCACGCAGACTGAGTAGGAGACAGTGGGAAAGGGAGTGAGAGGGTGTCAGAGGGAGGGAGGGGGTGAGAAAATGAAGAGAGAGAACTGAGTTACCTTATGTTTTGTTGGGTTGCCGTCTTTAGTCCTAATTTACTATTTATCCACTCGCCACATACTATCATTTCTACCAAATTAGGAGTTTTTCTCTCGATGCGTGTCAGTATGAGTTTACAATCCCTGCTCCTCCACTCCCACGGTTCCTTAATTACAGTAATAAATGGCCCCTCCTTTCTGGGTTGATCAGACCGCCCTCTGTCCGCCCAACTGTCACTCCCCCCACAGATGCCCAGCGGTCCTTTCATCGTGCGCACACTCACACACTCACACACACATACACACATACAGACACACTTCAGCAGGTGAGGTGATTCATGGCACCTTGACAAAGGCGTTGTGAACAAGCTCTGTTTAACCTCTTCTGTGCCTAATCACAGGGCAGCTGTTATTTACTGCTGCTGTCCACAGTCCCACAGCACTATGTGTCTCCTCCACTGCGCTGAATGTCATGTGACGTAGACTGTGTGGATGTGGGCATTCTTCAAGACATTATTTACCAAATCTGTCAGTTTATGGGTGGTAAATATTACATTGCTTATATATTAATTTAAAATAACATTAAAGAAGTGAATAATTTATACCGTATGAGTAGCTTTGAGATCTCAGCTCTTAAACAGGCAAAATATTTGGTAATGATTCTCTAACATAACTTCGTAATTTTTTTTCTTGGCTAACCAACTGCCCACAACCAAAGTATATTTAATTAACAAGGACATAATAGGAAGAAAAGCAAATCTTCACATTTAAAGGGCTGGAAGTGAATATAAGGCATTTTGCCTGATAAAGATGAGGCAATGATTAGAACTAATTGTTTAAACAGTAGTTTTAAAGCTGACAATAATAATACTTAGAAAATTTCAGTCAAGGCAGTAAGGTGTCTGGAGTCAAGTTGCCTCTCAAACACTGAAGTTAATACGACCTGGATACACACACATTCATTTAACGCGAGGCTCTTCTGCCTCTCCTGACGAGCCCAGAGCAGGCAGGGAGAAAGAGAGATCCTTATGAAACGGAGTTGTCAGCCATTCTGTTGAGTTTCATAGAATGTGAGGCGAAACAAGAATAGCGTACAGCTGTTTCCTCCCTGACACAGAGGGAGGCAGATGAAGAGCAAAAGAGAGAAAGGGAGAAAGAGGGAGGGAGGAAGAGGGGGAGAGAGAGACGGAGAGAGAGCTCTCCGCTCTGTGATGTGCACTGATGTAGCTGCAGCTCTAGGTCAAACGCTGCCAGTGTTTTGTGTTCATCTTCGTCTCGTCTCCCCAGTGCTCCTCTAAATTATTCACTGCCTGAAGAAGTGCAATGTGGCTGCCTCCTCCCTTCCTCCTTCACTCTACATTGCTCTCGTCTCTTTCTCTGTTTCCCATCCCTTCCTTTTTTTTTTTTTTTTTTTCATGTGACGGCTTGTTTCAGAGGCAGCGAACAGAAGTTTCTGCTTGCAAGCTGGTTATAATCCCCCCCTCCACCCCACCCTGCATCCACTCATCTACCATCAACCACCCACCTTTCATCGCTGACTCCGTGTCTCACACTCCTCCTTTCATCCCCGCTCATCCCTCGCTCGCCTCTCTTGGCTGCCACACTACAGCCATCCACTTCTTTTTTAGGGGAGGGAGACTGCCAGCTGTTAGCATCAACTCCTTGGTACCTCCTTCTCCCCTCCTGCATCTCTCTGCCTCCCTCGCTGCCTCTCATTTCGCAGGATCAACGATGTAGGGGTCAGGCAGACGGGGTGTTTTTCCCATCTGTTTCTTTTTTCTTTTTTTTCTCATCCTAACTCTTTAATGATTTCCACGTACTTTGTGCTCATTTTATCAAGCCGGGCTGAGAGATAAACCCCAAGTGTGCAGCGAATCCTCAGGCCAGTCGATGGCACTGATTAAAGATGTGCCTGTCAGTCATTTCACCTTTTAACAGACTGCCAGTCCTGTGAAAATGGTGGGAGCTGTTAGAAAACCAAGGACAATGTGGTGCTAGGTTAGGTGATACCAGAGGATGAATCAAAGTTTGTTGGTCATCAGAGACTTCATCATACTGTTTATTGTTTTTAGACAGGCAGTGTTGTAGATCAGCAAGCATTCAGAAAAGTGCCTTGATTTGGATGTGTTTTAATTTGACTATTTCTCTTTGGTTATTTTAACTATAAATGTATAGATAAATTTTCTCTTGTCTAAATTTTATCTGTAAAATAAACATTTACCATATCCATATCACATAATTTGTGCATTGTGATATACATTGTGTTTTCAGTGATAGAAACAGATTAATATTTTACCTACATTGCCCAGCCTGAGGTGGGGCACAGCCAAACACTCGTGCACCTCTCTGTCTGAATGTGTGGATGAATAAACTGCCTACTTTTGTAGCAGATTATTACTGTCATGTTAACTAGAAAGATGCAAGTAGAAGTCCTGTTTGGACAGCGGGGGTCGGGGGATGAGGTGTGCCCCTCATGACCACCTGAGGAGAGAGCAGAGTGGGCAGAGAGCAGTTGAATCCAGTTCCAGCCGTTTCCACAGGACACTCATTTGTAATTCTGTATCCTGCCTACAATAACGTTTGATCATTGCAGACGGGGGGACAGGCGGTACAGGGAGGGGGAAGGGAGCTGAAGCTTTCTCCCTCTCTCTGTGCCTCCCCCCTTCCCTCCCCACAAACCCCCTACCCACCCTCTCGCAATTGCTGTCACCCAGTATGAATGCCCCCTCTGGCCCGATGACAAGTCTAGCGTGAAACGCTTGGCTGCCCCCTGAAATTAGCAGTAGAGCCCCCCGGCGGCACATGCTTCTCATGACCAGCACACAGTGGGCCGCCGCCAGATTCTTTTCATTATGGCTGTGGCCTGCCAGCCCCCTTACTCTACCTCCTTCTGCCTCTTCCTCCATCCCACCCTCCCTCTCCTCCTCCTTCCCCCTGTGCATCGGCCAGAGCTCAGTAAACAGCATCTGTAGTGCTCATCACATTACTGTCGTAGGGAAGAGAGGGAAGCAGGGAGCCAAACTCTCTGTGGGTGTTGTTGCTATTTCTGTGTATTTAAGTGTTTGTGTGTGCATACAGTATGTGTGTTGTGTAGTATAGTATGTATATGCCGTACATTTTTCTGTGTGTTGGCTTGACAGGATTAGTGAGAGAGAGAGAAAGACAGAGAGAGCTGTAGTAGCAGAACAGAGAGTGAGAGAGGTGGGGAGTAGCAGTACAGAGAGATGCCTGGAGGCTCAATCTGTTCCTCACTGAGCTACATCAGTGTTAGAGACGGCGGCTCGGGCCGCGGGGAAGCCTCCACTCGCTCCATCAAACTGTCAGGCAGCCAGCGGAGCTGCACAGGGAGACTCTCAGCTGCCCCCGGGGCCAGTTCAAGTCAACATCCCATTTCCTTGCCTCCTCGCCTAATTTCTCCTACGCCCCGACTTAAATTTCCAATGCCCAGTGTCTGCCGCTACAGCTCAGCAGCACCGGGCCCCGGGCCATGTCAAAACACTGGGAGGTGCTGAGGATAGTATGTGTGTGTATGTGTGTGTGCGTTCACCTCTGAAGGCAAGATAGCAAGCTAGTTACAGTCACACGGTCAGCAGAGACAAGGAAAAGCCGAAGGGAGCCTTATGAAAGACGAGGTGAGAAAAAAAAACATAAATCAGTTGGGGTTTTTTTTCTCTCATTCTCTCTTACCCATGTTCCCATTTTTCTTCTACGACTATATTCATAACACAGTTGTGTATTCCCTGTCCCTTCAGGTTTCTGGCAGTTTTCTTCTTTCTCTCTGAGCTGAATAAATGCTCCCTGTTCCCTCGTACATCTGCCATTACTGTCTGTTTTTCCCTTGCCAAACTACTCCAAGGATCACACCAGCAGCCCAGCCGGCTCTGTCACTCCCCCAGCGAGTGCTGAAAGCAAAGGTTGAGGGATTTCTTGTTGGAAAGGACAAGGCGGCCCTTTAATTTAGTGAAGAAGGGGGACAGCTCTTCAAGTTTAGCCTCACCACTATCACCATGAATCTGTCCGTGCACCCCCCCTCCCTCCTCGACCTCGCCACATACTTTGCATGGAAGTGAAACAGAGCGCTGCCAGGTCTCAGTGCTGTTTACATGGACTCTGGGTAATGTTAAAGTCTGCTTAGTTTGGCCCCAGGTCAGGACTATATCTTTCCTCACCCTGGCTTGATTTACATGGCCCCCGCTGACTCTTCCCTTAAGTGTGTCAGGTCTCAACCAGAGGCCTCTGTGTGTCTGGCTAATGCAAAGAGCATTTCTCTGAGCTTGTCTTCTTCAATCCTCATTCTCTCTCTGTCCTCTTTCAATGGGCCTCTGTGAACAGAGCTTTTGCTGAAGCCGTCTTTCTGTTTGCGCAGCCAACTCTGAGGTCCCAAGCTCAAATATGGTTTTACGCGAGAGCCTTTCTAGGCCTCTTCTGCTGGTCGATATCATTTCTACCCGGCAGAGCTTTTTCTCTCAATCTTAGTCCCTCTGGAGACTACATCTTCACAGGGATCAATACTTTCCTAATCCGGAGCTCCAAGGCTGACCCAGGGTAATCAGCTGACTTCCCTTGCTGCCTGCTGGGGAGGTCAAGGGTCAAATGGCTGTATAGATTTGATCCTGTGATCAAATCACTTTGCTAGGTGGTGCTTTCAGCTACAGCTAGTGGGGTCAAGAGCAATCACTTGATTTTTGTTCTCTCTGTGGTTTAGAGGTAAATGCAATGGTGCTATGTGGGCCATGTAAACCTGAGTATTAATACAGCACCACGAATCAGGTCCCTTAAGCTCGTTTTAGTTTTTCCCCAGTTACGGGCACAGTTGCCACGAAACTGTAGTGTTATCTTAAGTGTCATACACACCCAGACACGCACCACATCCTCAACCTTTGAGTGACTCGTGGTTTTGTACGTTTGCTTCGGAGAGGGTGAGAAGATAAGAGCATGCAACAAAACATCCTGTCGATACATTACGAAAGCCGAGCTGAAGTAAGACTTCACTCTACGCCACATGGCCAAAGAGACTTTCGGATATCCCACTGATGTTTCAGGCCTGGCAGGAGGTCCCCCGGAGGTCCCCCGGAGGACCCGAGGCTGTGCTTCCACGCCCCATCAGTGCGGCCACGGCGGCCACGTTCCCAACACCTCATCCCAGCATCCGCAGGAGGGAAATTGCGAGAGGAAATTGGTGTTGTTCCACCAGTATCCGACACTGCTTTGGTCCTCGACTATCTAAATGGACCATTACCCTCTCTGTGTGCTCTCAGAGAGATCTGGGTTTGTCAGTACTCTCCCGTACAAACAGGGGTATCTCAGTATAGGTCCCCAGAGAGATGTCTTCTAAATTGAAGCCATTTCTGTTGTCAGTATGAAGATGTCTAGTCACTTTATTCACTTGGACAAGGGATCGAGTGCTGCTGTTTCTTCAACTTTTACATGCAGAGTAATTCAAAGTATAAAGCAATGTAAATATTTTAGGAGTGATAGAGTAATAGGAATTTTACAAACTCAGTTTTAAAGTCGCCGCATCATTGTTTTAGACTGCTATGAATTGAAAACAATTGGAAACCTTTTAATAATGAGAAATCAGCAGACAGTTGTCTGTACCCGTCCTCTGTTATGCCTGCTCTTACCACTGTATTTGAAGGCCTTCCATACTTGACAACATAATGTGGTGGCAATATGTCTTACAGTGACTTTGATGCACTATCGCTGGGCAAGCTTTTTTACCCTAATTATATTGTCAAAGCACAAATACTTTTTTTTGCATATTCTCTCCTTTTTAATTTTAATACATTGTATTTATTCCTTTATTTCTTTTGAGCAGGAACTGACAGTGACACTTATATGCCAGCAGCTCAGCCAGCCTATTTCTGTCTTTTTTCCTATTTTTCCAGATTTCTTGCAGCGAGTTCAGGGTTGCGATCAGTATTCAGGCAGACAGCCGTTGACGCAGTGCCAGCATTTGCGTCGCCGGGCAAGTTCCTCTTCTGTTCCACTCTCTATCGCCGAGGCAGAATTCATGGCAGACTGTCCGCCGAGTGTGACAAGTGGAACTGTGTGATTAATTTGGCCAGTCGTTTTAATGTGCTCCGGGATGCGCAACGCTTATTGTCTTCCCCTCGCACGTCTATCGGAATCTGCCAGAGAATATGTCCAGGAGAATCCAGACATCCATCCCTCTCTGTGTTTTTTTTTTCTCCTCCCGTTCCCCTCTCCTCAGCACTGCCTCATTTCAGGGCTGAGCTACAGGGTCGTCATGGGGGCCAGCCCAGGTCGAGGCCCGGCTCGAGCCAGGGCCGCTGGCGGAATAAATCTCCTGTCTCTGAAGTGTTGAAAGCTGTGTAAATGTCAAACGCATCTGTCTGATGTGCTGGCTGAGGGGAGGGAGGGTTGGAAAGGAGGTGGGATGCTGGGAGGGAGGGTTGTGGATGAGCCATCCGCTGAAGCTGGTCCCCTGTTACCCTTCGTAGCTGGCGGTTGCCAGGTGCAGATGTTGCTGCTTGCTCCCTGCCTCTGAAGAGCCAGCCAGTTTTTTTTCTTATTTTTTCTCTTTTTTTGTGGGGGAGGGGGTGTGTGTTTGGTTTGTGAACATCTATGAGAGACACAAACCACTAGGGGCTTGGCTCCTGTCAGGCAGCTTAGCGAGCTGCATATCTCTCCGATTTTAACAATGTCCCCTCTGACCACCAGACGTGCTGTTTTGGGAGATTTCTGTTTGGGGTTGTGGATTTGCATTTTCACCATTTGGTTTTCTAGTCTAGCCTCGCTGTAAATCTTTTACCCTGCGTAGATATTCAAAGAAGCAGAGGGTGCTAAATGCGTGCTAAACGTGATCCTCTTCTTACAGCCACGCACCCGCAAACATGAGCTTTTATCTTGTACTTTTATAAGCTCATTGTATTCTTCTCTTTGACTCAACTAAATGTAATAGCTCAACAGGGCAATCACATACAGCACTGACAAAAACTGCTCTACCACTACCTCCTTCCCTCCATCCCTTCATTTCTATAGCGTCCCCCCTGCCTGTTCTTTCTGTTGTTTTGTTCCCCCTTTCCACCTGCCTCTCTCTCCCCTGCTGTGCTGTGTCTCTCTCTGTCTCTGTCTGAGCCATAGCTAGTATTCCTCTTTACGCTCTGCTGCAGTGCATGCTTCTTGTAAAAGGATAAGCACCACGCTGTGCTCTTTTGATATTATTTTTCCTCCTCGCCAGCTTCAGCCTTGTGAGGCCTCATCTCTAGTGTCATGGCTACTGCTGCAACAACAAGGCCAAGCATGCACCCAGGGAATAGACAGCGCCAGTTGTTCATCTCCATCACCTAGGGTTTAAACTCGTCCCTAGTAATAGAGAGCAACTCGCAACCGCTGTGAGATGGAAGTCATCTGTTCAGCTGCATGCTAAGAATACATTTATACCGGTTTCCTGGGGATAGGGTGAAGTGAGATTGGAAAGAGATTGGATCAATTTTCCTTTTTCTGTCATTCGCAGATGGATCAAGATGGAGAGAAACATTGTTTTGAATGTGACTCCTTTCAGATAAAATGCCAGAGTGGTGAGGGAACAAATAGGTGGTGATTACAGGTTGTGATGTGGCCCTAACAAAATTGGGTGACAATTAATTTGTCCCAAATCTGTGGTGTGAATGTGGAATTGATTGACAAGAAGCGAGTGACTTTCTCTTCTTAATGACCAGTCCTATGTAATAAATGTCTTTTGACAACAAAAAGCCCAGAAATTGTGGTTTGCAAGCATTCCCAAAGAGGAAAAAGGACACGTTGCATAGAAATGTGGCCAGTAATAATTCCAAGTAACACTAAAGAGTTTTATTTTCTCATTTTATTAGTGGCCATTATATATTATGTGCCATTTCCTTCAGTTTTAAAGCAAGTTTGCTATTTTAGGAATGTGCAACAAAGAAAACACAATAACCTATTTTGAATGACATTTTTAATATTTATCTAATACAAATAACCGCACTTTCAACCATATTTACGCAAGCACAAGACAATTTGCATATTCTCAGGGACACCTTCTGCAGTTTTGCCAAACACCCCTTCTTTGCTTTCGCACTTATTTTCTTGATGCTCACTGGCATGCTCTGGAATGATAAACAACAATAATTTCATCAAGCACAAAGGCCTTTTGAATATGTTCTTTCACTTTATTTACCCTCCAACAGGTGCATGTTTTCTCTCTATAGCCTGTGCCTCAGTATCAACAGTCGGATCCCAGGCATGTCTTAGAGTTGTTATTCTGCAGATGGAGATGCAAACACAACAATAAACCCACCTACGGGTTTGAACCACAGTGTTTTTTGCTTGAAGTTTCTGCCATCACGGAGTCCTCCTGTATCCCTTGTCTTTGCAGAGTAGGATGAATCACGGGGCTCAGAAGACCCCCCCAGCATAGACATACACACACACACAAGCACACACTCTCCTCTCCAGAGAGATCTTGGCCACTGAGCCCTTGCACTGATTACTCTCGTTACTTAATTATACATTTGGACCCACCGCACGCGCAACAAAGGGCCGCTGTGCCTCCATTGACCCAGCTCCCTCCTCATTGTGCCCGACTCTGAAAGGGAGTCAAACAAAATAAAGAGGGTCCACTTAAATATGTTGCCACAGGGACTTAATTGACAGATTGATGGCAGTTTTTCACTGGGGGCCCTCTCCTTGTGTGTGTGGCTCTTCGCTTGAATTGCTCTGCTCCCCATGCATCCTGCTGTGAGGTCCAGTGGGACTGGCCTGCAGCTCGACCACTCCTGTTCCCACAACTTCACTAGCTTTTGTCTTGGTGGAGAGAGTAACCAGCCAAGCACATTAAGTGACAAATGAATGTGAGAAGCGGAAGCGATGATCTTGTATGTTTGATTTAATTGTGTTTGCCACTAAAAAATATAGTTTCAGTATTTCAGCTGGCAGGATGAGATGTGTATTTCATGTTAGCCAGGGCTACCAACTTAACTTTAGCTTCACACATTCTTTTACACTAAGGATGAATATGATTTCCAGTATTAGTCTCAACTTTTTAAATTTTCATATTCAATTTTCTGCAAGGAATGAAAGGCTGGGCAGCTCTCCTCAATATATTTCATCTGATATTTGAGCCTGA
>JAVQJZ010025637.1:0-13578 GCA_036025355.1 Leiopotherapon unicolor | reverse complement strand
TGTATCACGTAATGGTATTTAGAACAGAAATGTGTGAACATTTTGTATTATTTATGTGCATTTAAGCTCTAAATATGGTGACAGTTGATCAATATGAGAGCTTTGAAGTTTTTATATTTATGTTTTTAGCATGTAATACAGACTTTCTATTGAACTCTGAATGCACGCAGCGTATTGACTGGATTTAACCTCGCTTGTTTCACAGCCTACATGTGAGTTGACTTGCAAACTCAGACCTTGACATTTATGAGCTGGAAATTGAGCTGAGACTTGGACCTCATGAGTTAAGTGACTCAAACGAGAGTCGTTGTGTCTCACATCTGCTGTTTGTTTGAAATAGGGGCTGGCGATATCCATCAGTCACAGCGCTATTTTAATTTGCACATTTCTGCAAGTGTCTGCATTTTTTCTGGCATGATCAACTAATGTAATGAGCTCAGTGAAGGAAGCTGAGGGGTGAGGCCCGAGAAGGGGGCAGGGCTCTGATGTTTGTAGGTGGCAGTGCTGATGGGGCAATGAAATCCTATCACGAGGACTGGAGGCCTACTGGGTGGTAAACGGGCCTCTGTATCAATCAGCTGAGGAGGAGAGGAGAGCACATGGGCTCTGGAGCCTCCTCCATCCCACACACAGCCTCCAATTAAATCATTAGGGGCCGAGGCTGCTCTAATTGGAAACATAGCTGGTCCCGGTACACAAGGGCCTCCACTACATCAACAGCCCTTTGGCCACCCTACTCCATACCACTCAGCATGCCCTTGACTTGAACTCTAACATCCCCATTGCTCTCTGTCTCACAGCCCCCTCCCTCTCTCTCTCTCTCTCTCTGTCTGCTCGTCTCTTTCCCTCTGCTTCTGTTTCTGATCTAATTGCAGCAGTCCATATGGATGCTGGGAAAACTGCAGTGTCTGCAAACCTGGGTGTATTTCCTGGCTGCTGTGTCCTTTATTATGGCACACGCTGCCATCATCTAAAAGCAAGGATTCATGTTTGCCCTTTATATCCTCACGTACATGACACTGGGTGTAGCTTCTGGTTTGTGTCCTCTTTACTTTGATTCCTCTATTTTACTGAATAGAACTATGCCAAATATTTTTTGCATGTTCTAGGGGAAAAGCTGCTGCAGACCTTGTAAACCTTGTAAACCTGGATCATTACACCAGCCCAAAACACAGAGTGAATGCTGCTTCCTTGGATAGGGCCCGTCCCCCAGTGTCACTGTGAAGAAAATGACAAAGCACCATGTCACAGAGGAATGCCAGGCATGTTGTAGCCAGTCACCCAGGTCAGCTCCTGACAGGAGGCCAGTTTTATGGTTTTGCTGACTGCTGCTTTTGATGGTGTAATTGTGACAATGATCTCATTCTCTCCCTCTCTCCGCCTGGTCTCAAGGAGCTCTGTGCTCAGCCTTCTTCCCAGCGACTGGCAGTCAGGAGGGAGAGGTGGGGGCGCACATTTCATTAGCTTTCAATTCATATTGAATTTATTAATCCCATGCTGGTTCTGCAGGGTGGAAGGCTGCTTAAGAAGGGGGAAAATATCCACGATATAGACACCTTTTCCTCCATCTGCTTGCAATGTGTGTGCAAAAGTGTATGAAAGAGGAGGGAGGGGAGGGGGGAGGGGAGGAGGGGGGTGAGGAACCGAGAAGGCGGGAAGGGAGAGGGAGAATAACAACGACAGCCTAACAACAAGGGCTTGTGAAAAGACTGCAGCAGGAAAAAGTGTGTCAGATCATTTACCAGCAGGGATGCACGACTTCGTCTTTTTAAAGGCAGCAGCCCTGCAGAAAGGCTCTTGTCTAGTCAGCACTGCAACAAAGGCACAGCTCTGGCTTTATTTGTGCGCCTGGAATGTTCCTGTGCTCGCAGGGGCAGCACCCGAACAACTAACCCTCAGCTCCATCAAGGGAGGGAACATGGCGCTAACCTCAGCCAGACCTCAGCGCGGATAGAGAAGCAAAGCATTGTTGCAACAACTGAGCTGACAAGCACTTCACACTATTTAACTACAGAAGTGACTCAACAAAGAGCCCCTCTCTGCCTAACTGCCTCTGAATAACGCTGTTTGACGTCGTTCTGAAGGGACCCATGTTGTAGCACACTGGTCCTGTTACAAAGCAGGTTGTAGAGTTGAGCAGGTGTCAGCTGACAAAGAACTGAAGTTTATCCATCCCCTGTGAGGACAGCCAGCAGTGTTTTTCAGGCCATAATGACTTGTTGACCTGAGAAACAAACAGGACACATGACTTTTTTTTTTTCTCCACAATCTGCTTCGCCTGACCCCTCACTCAGCGAGCCTTCGCACACTCCTGCCCGGCTCCTCAGATGGTGGCTGAGGGCACGGAGCCAGCCTCTCTGCATCCTCAGCACTCTGTAGCCCTCTCAAGTTAATGACGAGGAGGCTGCTCCCACTTTGTCATACGAAGAACTCTCAATTTGGCGTTTCTGTGCTCTATACTGTATGTAGGAGGGGCGGGGAGGTTCCTGTTCAAGTTTAGCCAGAGTCGGAATCTTTTTAAGGTGGCGGCACAATGAGAACTTTTATACTGCTTTTCCTGACGATTAAAAAACTTGATCTTTCCTCATACCATAAACCAGACCCTGCTGGTTTCGGTGTTGTCTAACAAAGCTTATAACATCATTAGACCTTTCTTTCTGCACACCTAGTGCTGGCCAGTCACCTGCCTCCCTCCCACACCCTTGATCTGACAGCCGTCAGGTCCCAGCAACACCTACTGAACCTGCAGGCCTCCAGCTCACACCACATTTGATTCATTAAATTATGATCAGGTTTCCAGACTGAGGTTCATGATGTGATTCCTCACTTTAAAGTGTCCAAGCCATTCAAATGTTTATTCTGAATATTTATATATGCCTTGAATCTTGATAAAAATGGTCATTTCCTCATTGTGGCTAGTATGAATGCCAAATTCTTCCCCTCTCTATGCTTATTTCTCCCATTTATGTGAGCTAAAGTAATAATGTCTGTAATGATGTGTGTAATGTCATGTATTTATGGTGACCATATGCAGCTCAGTGCAGTGCCAAAAGACTTTGTAGAAGGAATTTGACACACACAATGATAATTTCATAAATATCTGTTCCTGGGGACAGCAAACTTGTCCACTAAAACTTAAAGAATATGATTTCTGTACTTGAGCCAAACAAGAGCCAATTAAATGCAGTGCATGATGTTTCCTACAGGTCAGTTTTATTTTCATTGCCTGGCTTGGTAGCCAGCTCCGTTATTATGTTTTATGTTGCAGGACAAGGATTTACTCTACCCTGCTTTCCCAGATGCAGCTTCATCAGCAGACTCTGGAACTGGTGTGTTTTTATTTTCACGTTTTAGTTTTCAGTCTCCTCCAGGAGTGAATTTCTTTTATGGATTCAGTACCACACCATGGCTATTTCACAGAGAAAACAAGTGAGATTTTTTATATAATATTGTATTTGTTATTATATATCATTATTATTTATACGAGAATATGTACCAAATACAGCAGGTACTTGAATATCATGTGCTGCTATATTTCAGATCAGCCTTGTGGCTCTTAAAACATTATATTATTGTAATTCAAGCACAACCTTGGCTTTCAAGATGTTTTTATTCCACTCTTTAATATCTTTGCAGTCAGGGCCAAGTGCCATTATGTGAGTAAATGAATGGAATAAGTGCTTGTTCTCATTATTTTCAAAAGCTCTCCACAATCCATCTTTGCTGACAAGGTTTGCGGGTGCTTAGAAAAAAGGTCAATAGGCAATGTGTGTACATGTTTGTGTGTTTTTCTGTTTGTGAGACTATGAGGACAGGTGAGAGAAGAAAGCAAAGAGCACATGTTTGTGTTTTAATGGGGAAGCTAGGTAGAGGGCTACTTTATTTGAACATGGCACGCTTGTTGACCCTCTTCATGTCTATTCCCCCTCTGCAGAGGCCAACAATAGGATATTACCACTTAGCCTCTGTAAACACAAGTAATGCATTTGAACTATGGACCTCAGAGTTGTGCTCTTAACTGCTGTGTGCTTCAGCTGTGTCTGCCAGTGAAGGCAAACCCCTTCCTGTTGGGTGGTCAGTTTTATTGATTTTACAGAAGGCTTTTCAAATACGTCATGTGATTCTTGTGATCTTTCAGTAGCAGCGCTGTTCATCCTCTCTTGCTCTGTGTCTAAGGTCACGGGACATACACAGCTGCACACACACACACACACGCAGACATACATAGCCACATACACTCTATGCCCACCTTGGCTGTTTCATGCTCTTCTATGTGAGCATGTTAAATGAAGGCCGATTATAAAAATAGTCTAATCTAGGTCTAATTTTTTTTTCTGCCGTGTTCATGTTTTACATCTTATCTGACCACAGGCTCTCATTAAATTCAGCCCATGTTCTCTTTCTGGCTAAATCTTCAGATTTATTATTCACTTTCTCATGCAGGATTTAGTCACACAACAGTGAGACAGGGCCCTCTGGCAAATGCTCCAAGAGCAGAATGGCAGGGACCACAGAGCATGTCAAATCAAATGTCAAAAGAGCAGTTGGCCAACTCCAAAATATCTTACACGTTCATTTTCCCAACAGTCATGAGAGCTGCTAGGATAGAATATATATGACAGAAAGTCTCTGTGGGCCTTAGATAAGAGGGAGCTGGAGATAAGTGAGAGAAAACCATCGCCAGATACGATAGCAATCTGCTATTCACATTAGTTACTCTGCTATGACAACTGTGCTCATCGGCTGAGCTATTAGATGTTTTTTTATGTTAAACAATCTTACATACATACAGATGGTATCACGCCACAATTGTTTTTTATATCAAGGAGAGTGCTGATAAAGTGTGGGAAGAACCAAATGTGAGATTATCATTCATTCCTATGGGGAGACTTAAGGTTGAGAAAGCTGCTCAATCCTGAGGGATCAGATGAAAAGTCACAAAGCTGATGCTGCAGAGCCTTAGAGACAGCACCACACAAGTCTTGTTATACATTGTACTGGTAATGAGTTTAACGTGCTTAACATATCTGTGCCTGATCATTTCATTTAGATCTGGGATATTTGCTGTGCTTTTGTTCATGTGAGGGACAGATGCCTGGGAGGAACATGGGCTCTAGTTTCCAAATGAACACTGTTTGCTGGCAGTGGGAAAAGCGGTTGAAGAAATCGCTGTCTTCAAATCGTTTCCATCCGCAAGACATGTTGATGAAGTATCCCCTCACATTTTGCTGTTACAGTGTTATAAGTGTCCAGACTGCCACACCTTCGTGAGTCCTTCAGCGCTGTTCGCCCCGAGGACCTGCTGTCAGCTTCAGCTCATATGAGTCCATGTTAGTGAATAATTATGGGCACAGAATAAAAGCACTCACATATTATTACACAGTTTTTTTAAATGTAGGATACAAACACATATTTACAACTTCTTAACAAAAGGCAGCAATGACTTCGTAAAAACAGATTAGCAAACGGGTGCTGTAACACTTTAGAATAACAGAGACGTTTTGTAATGCTGGGATTACAACGCAAGAGCAGATATATTTCTGGAAGAAACTACTTAAAACAACTGCACTTTAAGGGAGAGTAATTAGTGAATCACAGGATAAATAATGGGCTAGCTGGCCAACCCGTTGCCATTCATTCCTAAAAAGAAACTACCGTGACTAAAGACATCTTACATTGTATTATAATTAGGAGGCTTTAGCACAATGATGGGACAAGGACTAAAAACTCATTATTAATATTTCCATAATACTGTAGTGCTCACATTTGGAAATAGCAAAAGTAATATTCAGGCTGGGAGTGTGCCCTGGGGTAAAAATGGAAGGAAAGCTCTGTTGGCTGAATTTAGTTCAAATTCCTCAGTCGCATGGAGAATTGATTGTACAAAACGGAATATTTTATCCAAATAAAAAATCAGCCACAAAGAGAGAAAGTGATGGAAGAATTTGTTTGCTTCTGTGTGACAGTGGCTGACAATGTTGCTTCACAATTTTGTGTACATAGTATAATTTGTAATAATCTTTTAACTGCAGTATAGGGATTTATTTCTTTGTTGAAATTATCTATAAATGTCAGCTCCAATAGCGATGACTCTAACAATTATCTGCATGCACAGCTTACACAGAAAAAACTCCTATGCCCCGTGGTAACATAAATTCAACTGGACACAAAGGCCCTCTAAAATCAGTTAGCCTTAAGCTTAATGCAGACCACAGTACAGACTTGGTTTGGTTTATTTCTCTCACAATTTGCAGCTGTAATTGAAGCATTTCAAATGCAGGTTGTGGGAGATCAGAGGTGCAGGACTCAATTGTGCATTACGATATTTTGGGAAAATCACATGTATGACTGAACTAATTACGAAAAAACATAATAGATAGATAGATAGATAGATAGATAGATAGATAGATAGATAGATAGATAGATAAATACTTTATTGATCTCCATGAGAAATTTAATGACATTTAATGATACACAGCTGTCTGATTTAAGTAAGACACAGTTTAGAGAGAAATGCTGGCTGAAATGAAAACATGAAAAAAAGAGAGGGTCCTGAAGAAAACCCTCCATCCTGCTGAAGTGTCCTTGAACAACATTCTGGTTGAACTGTTGCTGCTCTGACACTCTGCAGAAATGACACAAGAAAACAAACAAATAATATACTGTAAAACTCTGTTAAAGCGTAGCTGCTGATCGAGTTTAGTTGTATGTAAACGTTTATGTTATATAGGTGAGCTGTAACCTGAAAACAATACTATGGTGTTATTCTGCATGTGTTGCTTTTATTTGGCCTCATTTAAAGTATTATGTAAACAAAGAGGTGGATAAGTGTGTGTGTTTGAGCCATGCTGAAGGTTTATCACACAGTAACAACTGATAATGTGTCAGAATCAGTAAAAAGCTGTTAGAGCTTTGTTCAGTAAAAAACAAATATATATATTTGCCCTTTAGTTTGGTAAAAGCAAACAGCTGACTCTTGTGATATTTGTAGAAAAAATTGAACTTGTTCTCTCTTTAACTTCCATTAGCTTGCCTTTATTTATCGTGTCTTCCTATTGTCTGGTCTTGAAGCCCACCTGTACATCCCTTTCTGTAAATGTGTCAAGAAATCATTTTTTCTTTAGTTGTTGAAGTTTTCTCAGTGTGTCCTCTTGATGTAATTGCCTCTTAAATTGGTCTTCAATAACATTCAATTGTTTTATTCCTGCAGGTGTATATCTAACAAATGCGGTCTTTTATTGCTCCCTCTCTCTCACTTAACCCACACTCTATGAAATTGAGGTCAAATGAGTGTGTTTGATTGAAATAATAGAAAACAAAGGGCGCATCAATGCATCTCGGTTGCACATTTCAATTGTGAGTGCAACATCACATGCGCTAGGTGGTGCACTGTGTAAGTGAGCAACTTTATAGGGTTTGATCATTGGTAACAAAATCTGTTGCTCAGTAGCGCCACTTGCGCTGGCCTAGCGGCAATACCGATCAGTCTTGTGTTATTACAGCCCTCATGACCACGACTCTGTCAAGTCGGCCGTACTAAAGCACGGAAACCGTGTGTGAAAACTTCAAAATAAAACAAGTATCTCAAACAACCTCTTACTGCATCTTTGTCCAACACAAACTGCACAAAGGTAGTCAACTATATTTTTTTAGAATGACATATTAATAATATTATCAGATGTCCCTGCAGCCAGGATCGAAGCATTAGTTATTATAATAAGTAACATAACTTTGTGCTTTTATTCTTCCGGAAGTATTGTCCGCTGTCTAACGTGCCTACGGTGAACTTGACGAAACTCTGACCACGAATGAGCCAATCGGCTGAGGAAGGCAGAGTTGTCCCTGTGGCCGCCATTAAAGAAAGGAATCCATGAATTCAAATGGAAACCAACAGGAACCGAGGCTGACAAAATGATCGAAATACCCGTAAAAATATAGGCCGATGCCAGAATTCGAGGGTTTTTTACAGGATGTATTTCGTTTTTAAACTGATTTTTGCGATGGAGGAGTAAGGCAGGACGTTTTTATTTTTTTAAAGCAGAGACCGTTTTAGGGCTAAGGGGGAGGGGGAGAGTTGCTTCTTTGCTCTCCTTTTCTTTTTGTTTTATGAACATTTTTTCGCTTCCTTGAACCTGTTACCACTGCGGGCTGTCGAGATGTCCACATAGAGACGGCACAGCTCTTTTTATCCGCTTTTAGCTCCTGGCCGGGGGTCGGGAGAGAGACAAGAAACTGCAGTTGTTGAATTAACTATCCTCCAGCCAAATGTTGCAAAAAATATTTCTCGCTGATTAAGCCTGCAACACCCGAGAAAAACCAACCAATCCGCGAAAAAAACTGTTCTTCTTTATTTCCCGGGAAGTGAAAACGATGGAGAGTTGGATCTCGCAGTGAAGAAGGATGAGTTCTTGTTATGTACCAAACGGGGCCAGCTTGGAGGATTGCCATTCCAATCTATTCTGTCTGGTAAGAGATTTAAAACTAAAGGAAAGCAGCCATTTTTAACTAGCTGAACGGGGGCTAAGCTAACGTTAGCCGCACAGTTGATAGGAGCTCAGCCAGGCTTACGGCCCTGTCGAGCTGACATCATTTCAGGACAACACGGCTCCCCAATTCGCTCGTGTTGCCCTGTTTTAACACCATGTCACCTCGCCGTAATGCCCTGTCTGCTTTATAATATCCTTTCTGCAACATTTCCACCCCCTCCACCGCCTCCGCCACTCTCAAAGCAAACAGTCAAGGTTAACGCCGCTCGTCTGTTAAAGCTTCATTTACTTCATTTGTCAGGAGAGACACGGCAACACTGTTAGCACGGAAATAACGTGTGCTTTTTTATTTTTTTTTACTGCCTAAAAAAACACGTCCCCCTTTCCCCCCCACAGAGTTGTGGCACTTTTTTCCTCCCTGCTCACCTCGTAGCCTTGTTTATTATTAACTTGCTATCTCGTCCTCTATTACGCTTCCACTGAGTTTTATCAAGTGCTGACCGTAAACTTAAAAAAGGGAGAAAAAAAGAAAAAGCAGCTCTAGGCACTCCGGTTTGCAGCCTGAGTGTATGTGGACTTTACTGTGAGACACTTTTTGTTTTAAAGCTAAAAACTCCTGTAGGGATGAATGAAGCCCAGCTTGCACCCACAAAAGCTCCTTTTGATTTTTCTGCAACAAGCGACGCGTTTGTGGTCCCCGCATTTGTTTGCAAACCTTAATTATGGATGTAATACGGCATCACGTTGTTTGTCAGGGGCTTAATCTCCTCGGACTTCATTTTCTAGTGTTCACACCAACTAGGGCACAGGCCCCAGGCTGATTATATAATCTGGCATACATTCCTGGGCATTGCAAACATCTAGGTGGCTGCACATGGAAGCTGCTGGCTCTGCTGCTGTTGAGCTGCTCTGTAAATGCGGCCCCGGCTCCTGTAATGTGTCGCCCTCTGAAGATCTGCTGTCAGTGGCTGGCTGGTTGACATGGCCCTAAATAGTTGTGGTCGTGCTCGCGCCCACGTCGAGTTCACAGGTATTCTTCAAATCCCCCCTGCGAGATAAATAGCACAGTGAGTCTCTCCGTCTGGGTCCCCGCTGCAGCCTGTCTGAAGGTGCTTCTGCAGCCTATGTGTGCTGCTCTGGCTGGATAATCAAGAACATGGTCTGGATGTGTTTGTTGTTGCAGTTAATTGGCTTGTCAGCAGGCTTAACTACAACTTCACTTGTAGGTAAGCAGAAGAGCACACCGCTGCCTCCAGCAGCTCCTGCCTCAGAGCGTTGCAAGTTGTAGATGGTATTTGTCAAATGCTAAATATGCTGGAAAAAGTAGGCTTTTTTTGTCATAGATCAAATGACATGGAGCCACTTTGTGGTGCAGTGGCAGAAGTTAAAGACCACAAATTGTATCGATCATGGATTGATTTTTTTTTTAAATATATGTATATGCAAAAAATATTGTTAAAAGTTGAGTGAGGAGCGAGAGTAGAAATGCATCTGTGGTAATGTTGACCCAGTATGCAGTATAATAACAATATAGTGAAATACTACACCGCTTTTCCCACAAATTGACACAGCGTCCAAGCTGTCCACCCCCTAAAGGTAACATTTCATTGCAGAAAATCCCCACTCTCTCAATACTACTTAGGTGGGTCGATTCTGTGTGCTGAACTCGTAATTACAATGTTTACGACAGCACTTGAAGGCAGCGTTGGCTACAGTGGACAGGCGAGGTGGAGGCTGGTAGTTGTGGTGCTGTGCCTGTCTGGCTGACATTTTCCTGCACACTGAGACTAAGCATAACACCACTGCTGTTATGACTCACTCTCTGAACAGACTCCACTTTGTGGTTTTATGGTGAAAGAATGCGAACACATTGTGGTACATCCCCCCCCCCCACTTTTTTAGTGGATAATCTTCTCTGGAGTAGGATACTACTTGTTGCATACTGTTTTTGGCTTTAAATGGGGCTCTTATGGAGAAACTCTAGTAATATACACAGTGTTCAACTAGAGGGAAGTGAATGTAGTTTCTCATGGAGATCAATAAAGTATCTATCTATCTATCTATCTTAATGGAGTTTAAACTCTTGTGTTTAAATTCAGTTCAGTATCTCTCCCTGTGTAACTTTGCACCTAAGTCGCTGACTCTTCATGAGATTAGTAATTTGAGCTGCGACACATTTCTTATTTCGAGTTGGAGCAAAAATCTTCATTTGGTGATGGCACTGAATGTGGCATACAAATAATGAACTGGAACTGTGTGTCAGATTGCTCAAATGAAACAGTTGAATTTGCATTCACCTCAACCAAAAGTGCAAAAGCACACTTGTTAGTTTCACGTTTGGCCTGGGGCATGGTGAGTGGCGGGAGAGAGAGGTGACAGACAGACAGACAGAAAAGAGACTTGGTTGGAGAGGAGCATCTGCAACATGATTTGAGCGGCTTCACCTGTTGCTTGTCTCATGTCTTGAAATGCAGGAAGGCAGCTGTTTGGACACTGTGTTCCCTTCTGAGACCCAGAACCCAAAGTGGCTAGAGGGAAGGTGAGCAGCTGGCAAAATCAGGGGTCGTAACCCCCCCCCCCCCCACCACCCCCCCAAGTACGCGTCACCTCAGGAAAACTTCCTGCCTGTATCCAGTGGCTTTGGTCTTAGATTGCCTGCTAATGTGGCGGAGTGATTTTTAGCTTTAGCATATGAAACATAAAACTCATGACCCACAAGCTGTTGCTTACATACCTGAGCATTCGCTAAGACACTGGCAGTGATTCACAGCAGCGCATCAAGTGTTTCATGTACGCAGGCTGGAAAGCATGAGCATTGGAAGGAAATGCACAGATATCTATGGCCTCTTTTTGTTTTTATGCACAGGCTGCCACTAATTTATTTTGAAAGAACCGACAGTGCAACTGCAGAAGGCACATTTATCCTTGATAGAGCAGTCTGCCTCTTGGATATTGTTGACGAGTAGCGGACGGCTGACGTGTCCAGTCTGTGACAAAGGGGCAGTTCAGTTCAGCCTCTTGAAGCTCAGGAATATGTAAGGACACAAGTTAATTTTTTGTCTGTAGTCCACGGTTCAGTTTAATACACAGTGACGTGTTTTGTTCTTAAAAAAATACCAAACACCCACAAACATTTATGATGACAAAAACAAGACAGGGGTACAAACTGCAAGCGATGTGCCTTAATGGCTTGACACTGTAACTTTTTATGAGTTTTTAAGTGCTATTGAAAATGCAATTTAACGGCAGCTTAATTTCTAAATAATATAGCCTGTTGTATCTGTGCAGCTAGAGAGATTGCTAGTTTAAGAAGTGGTCTCTTTGAAGGCCTCTGGAATCATGAAAAATATACACAGTGTTCAACTAGAGAGAAGTGAATGTATTTTCTTTATCAGATGAAGTTTTACAAGGCGCTTTTTTGTTGCTTGAGTTAATTGTAGGGCAAACGTTTCTTCACAGTGCTTTTGGTCTTTGTGTCTTTTTCAAGTGCAGAATGTTGCCACACAGAAGTGCTACACAAACAAGTGTCAAGTTGATAATTTGCAAATAGAAAGATACGCTTCTCTTGTTTCAACAGGGAGCTTTGGTTTTATTCAGCTGTGTGTGGAATCAGAGATTGCATTTCAGTCCTCATCATTTCTTACATCCACTATGAATCGCCAGCACAAATACTTGGCCTATCTCCCATGTAAACAAAAACTGATTCAGCTCGGAGTCTTGCAGGAAGAGACCTGTTTCATTGAAAGTGACTCCAGACATTTTTGTCTAAATTCTCTCAAATAAGCTCAGACGTGTTATTAAACTTTTTTTTTTTAACTTTTCTCAAATGTGTGGTGGTGCCATACATTAGATAAGACTGCCAACAGACCAAAGCCTGCCAAAAGTCAGTGTAGTCTGAGGTTAGTTTAAGCTTACCTTCTCACCATATCCACCCAGTATTAAGCTCAGCAAGTGTGACGACTCGAGGTGAAGCTTGTCGGCCTCTTGCTCTCCAGCATTCAAGCAAGTGCAGGAGAGAAAAGGCACCTCTGAATGTGAGCACTTTTCAACTCAACTCTGCACTACAGCTGGTCAACATCATGTATCAAAATAATTATAATATCACTGTAACAAGCTGCTCCTTCTTTTCTCTAGTGAAACTAAACTACAATAGGAAAAACTACGAGCAGATGCCAAGTATTGATCGGACGAGTGTTTTACAGGTGATGGATATTATCACTGATAGTACTTGGAATGAAATGATTATAAAATATTACATTAATCTTTTTAAAATATCAATCAGAAGTGAATCTCCTGTAAAGAAAACAATAATAACATTTTGTTAACCCTGAAATAACAGTGCACATCTTCCGGAGTTGGCGGAGTTGGCAATTTGATAATGTAGTTAGATATTAAGGGTTCAGATGTCAGATATAAGCTTAAATAAGAAACACACTGCATTCACATAGTACACAAGTCATTTATGATTGAGGATAATTGCTTGTTGACAGTAACACACAGCATTTGGTTACGCCCTCTCCGACATGGTACAGTTCTTATAGTAATTTTTTTGTGGCATATATTCTAAAGGTAAGATTCATAATGTATTCAGTTTCCTACTTGGCAGAGAAATCGCAGTCTAGGTGCAAATATCCTGATAGTGACAGAAGCGATCGCAGAAAAGGTGATGAATAGAACTGTAACGTAAGATGAAGAGTTGAGCCGTCTGCTGTCGTGGGCCGCTGTATTTCATTCACACATTAACAGCGCAGCAGCATTAATTGGTGTTTTTAGCTGCGACTGCTACTACAGCAGCTAAATCTCCGAATGAACCAGGTCAAAAGTGCTGGTACCCACAGGATGTGGTCAGTTGGTTCAAGTTGCACCTCAGTAACTGTAGTTAGTCACAAGAAGCATGTCAGTGTTGTCTTTGTGTGCTGCTTTTAAAGTCACCTGATGTCAGGCTGAATGAAACAATGTAACCTTATCATTACCACATGTGACATGTGCAAGTGGCCTGAATTTGAAGAAAGCCATACAGCCCTGTCTTGCTTTGTGTAAATCATCTGTGCAGCAGTTTACACTAATTAAACCTGTTTGTCAGATGAGAGTA
>JAVQJZ010025608.1:0-15059 GCA_036025355.1 Leiopotherapon unicolor | reverse complement strand
TCTTAATTGTCTCGAATCAGAATTGTTCTTTTTTACAATATCAAACATTTTAAGATCCCAGGGATGACTTCCCTGTTCAACACAAATCATCTATTTTAAACAATAGATGTCCAAAACATGTACAATGATTTTTCGCAGTTTAGTAAAGCTTTGAACTGGAGTCATTTGAGTTATTCTTTAAGCACAATTCACAAACAGTTTTCATAGCTGTTGACAGGCGGGTTTCCGACAAAAACTTCTCCGCGTGGGGATCCTATATTTTCACTCTTTTGGAAAAATTTCAAGTGACAAGTAAAGTTAGAGCAACTTAAAGAGGAGGAAGGAGAGGAAAGTGTCTACATACTGATTCCTTATTCGATGAAACCAAAAAAAGCTGATATGAATGGTGATTTTATTTGGGTTGAATTCCTCCCAGCGGTTTTGAAATCCCCTTGTGATTGTGCCTCCAGTTGGGTGTGAGTCCCTGGCGAAGCTTTGCTGGCTTTGGAGCGGCTCTGTGCAGCCTGCACACCTGTGGAGGGGATGAATAGCAGCGGGGGGAGTGAGCTTCAGAGCTCCAGACTGACTGGCGCCACCGACAAAACAGAGGCCATGCTTGATCAACAACCCAAAACAAACCAGGTCAAACAACAACCACACAGCTCCTCAGGCTGTTGGGCAAGGCTGACGAGAGGCAGCCCAGACTCTCAGAAAGACTGCAAGAGTGTTTGACTGTGACACACACCAGGTGCCTTCTTTTAGCCTTATCCAGGTGTGTTGAGATTCAGGACTATAAGTCTAACATTAAGCCAGAGCAGCAGCTTGAATGGATCTGTGAGGGACAGACAGAGAGTGAATGAGAGAGAGGGAGAGAGAGAGAGAGGGAGGAAGGAGTATGTGTGTGTGTGTAAGAATGAAAGAGAGGGCAAGCTGAGGTTTTAACTCTCTCTTCTTCCCAGATTGCTACACCAGTGACAGTTATTGCGCAAAGCACAGCTGCCTCTGAGGTTGGTGCCAATTTCATGTTCCTCAATTATTATTTTCCCTGACATCTAGTGGCGTCCCGGAGCTCTCTAGAGATTGTCAATTTACACCACACATAGACTACAATAATCAAGTTGGTGGGGATGCTTCAATGACCTCCACTTAGGTGGTGTTTTCTCCTGACCACATGTGTATTTGTGATTTTTTTTAAAAACACACAAAAAACGTCTGAGTGTAAACAAAAAATGAAAAAGAACAATTAAAATAATGAATAAAAAATATTTTAAATCAACTTACCAATGCAGTGCTTATATCTCAGCGGCATAAAATAGAGTCCTCCGGCTTTTTGACTATTGATGTCCTCTAGAAAAAAAAAGGAGAAAAAAAAACATGTGAAACCATTTGTTTCTCAGGGATGAGACTAAATAAAGGCAAGGCCTAAAGCCCAGAAGAATAAATGATATACAGCAGGGCAGCAGAAAATTAGCCGGCTATATCTGCCATAATAAATTCTCTTATAGCCTATTGAATAACAAATGGCCCTTATTGTGCGCAGTGGAGTGGTCTGCAGGCTGAGGTACTTCACCAATCCTGGGATAAGGTGGGCCTCTGACACACACTGTCATTATCATGCAAATCATAAAGCTCGCAATCAAGTGCGCAATCTAACCCACGACAAATGCGTTTTTTACGCAGGATTATTCCGGGCTGCAGCATGAGGTGTGCAGCATTTCCATTATTTCTGTGTTTCTTTCTTTCCTCCCCCCCCTAACACTGAGAGGACAATGACACATAACGGGCATGACGCGCTTTGTCTGGCTCTGCCCGGCGCGCTGAGCAGCAGCTCCGCCTCAGCTCACCTGGTGGTGGTCGATGTTGAGCACCGTCAGCGGGGTCCGGCCGGGGGTGGAGGCTGGCGGAGGGCAGGTCCCGGTCCGCTGAGGCTGTTTGTGGAGAGAAGGGTGCGTCTCCAGGGCCAGCTGCAGGTCCAGGATGTAGTCTATGACATGCTGGAGAATCTCCACTTTGCTGACTTTCTTATCCTGCGGAATGGTGGGCACCAGGCGCTTCAGGCGGCTGTAGCAGTCGTTCATGTCGTACTGCAGGCAGAACAGGTCCTCCTCCTCCATCCTGCACCGGGCGAGGCTCAGGCTCTGCTTCGACAGGCAGTGCAGGGGCAGCTCGGAGCTGGAGGAGGAGTCCTGCGGGCGGACTGGAGTCACAGCCTTCATCTTAGATAAGCGGCGGCTCACGGAGAGAGAAATGAAGAGTCTGCTGGTAGCGGGAGGTGTTTTCATTCAAATGAGCCACAGAGATACACCGAGAGGCTGTCTGCGCATCCCGTGGAGCCTCACTGCTCCTCTCACTTCAGCGGCTCGGTGTGGAGGGGATGAATAGATTTCCTACATTTATAGAGGAGAGGGGAGGCGCCAAGCCAGCCGGCTGACAGATGAGGGAGAGAGGCTGGTCAATCAGCGGCCCGCCGACCCCACGGAGCCGAGAAAAAGGCGTGTCTCCGTCTGTGCGCTGCGGTGGGCTGCCTGACGGCTGGAGAGAGGCGTGTGTGTGTGTGTGTGTGTGTGTGTGAGAGAGAGAGAGAGAAAGGTGCGATTTAAAGCACTCAACTGCGCATTACCGTCTCTGCACAATGAAAAAAAAAGTGTGTTGAGTTCAGCCGTGGCAGAGGCCCGTGTTGGAGATGTTCCGATGGAGCAGCCGGAGGTGACGGTGTATCTGAGCAGCTGACCGGACTCTCTCCATGCGTTATTACGCACAGCCTCGCGCAGATCGATCGCTCCTGTGATGGATGATCGCGAGCGGAACCACCTGCTCAGACCTGCCTCACCTCACCGAGGAAAGAAAATCAAAACGCGCCCTGACAGCAACAACAGTTTCACTCCTGAACAGAAAAAGGAAAAGAACCCACTGAGATAACAATAATAATAATAATAATAATAATAATAATAATAATAATAATAATGATAATAATACTATATCCAGTCTGATTTATCACATTTCTGTACAGTCACTGGGCAGGTTTCGACCTTCTCTTTGTCATTAATATTTGATTCAAGCAGCATCAGTAACTCGCCACTTGTGTTTCATCACATCGTTGAGTATCAGCCCACTTCACGAGAGGTGATGCTTCTCAAAGACATGAAGAAAACTGGCACGGTGACTTCGTATGACAAACATTTTCTCTTCACAGCCCTCTCTGCAGCTCTGGGGGAGCCGGACAGGCCAATTTGGCGGCGCCTCGTTGCCATTCCTTCCTCCAGCTGTGTGTTTTTGTGCCTCCTACATTCCTCCGCGCTCCTGGACGCGTCGCCGCCGCGCTCCCTCCCTCTCAGCCGCCCAGAGAGCCGCCCCGCCGGGCAGACTGCCTGGCGCCACACATGGGCACGTCCATTCACACCCAGCTCCTCTCCTCCTCTCCTCCTCTTTCTTTCTTTCTTTCTTTCTTTCTTTCTTTCTTTCTTTCTTTCTTTCTTGTCAGGCAGGTTGCCAAGACAACATGGGAGCTCCACTCAGCCTCAGTTCAGCCTGAATCCTGAGTGTTTCCATGCAGGATGCACAAGGGGGCCCTGAGGTCCGAGTCCATCAGGGATGACACCCACCTCGGTGCTTCTTTGGAGGTTTAATGTCCCAAACTTTATGGGAACCACCACAGTCTCTTCTGTCATGAATATTGAAAGGCTTAAAGGGCTTTAAATGGGTATTTTGGTCTTCTCTCTGTCTCTCTCCTTCTCTGTTTTCTGTTGCCATGGGAAGTGACTGTTCTGCTCAGTAATGTGTGCAACAATGTTTGGTTCAGGGACAACTTCAAAGGGGTCAGTGGTATGAATCTTTGATGGTAGCCTTTCCACAAGCAACATGGTGCACAAACTCTCGCCCCTGACAGCAGATAACAGGCTGGGTCAGTGAGAAAAACACTGTCCGGTTGAGCCTCAGCAATGACTCACTAATTCTTCCATTCTGACCATTTATGTCCATAATAAAACAGAAAGTT
Organism: Leiopotherapon unicolor; assembly: GCA_036025355.1. Lineage (NCBI taxonomy): Eukaryota > Metazoa > Chordata > Actinopteri > Centrarchiformes > Terapontidae > Leiopotherapon > Leiopotherapon unicolor. The sequence goes on along the minus strand of JAVQJZ010025608.1, from coordinate 11,086 downwards.
GGAGATTCAACACAGAGTCTGAATTTCAGGCTTTTGGCTGCCTCGCTGAGGGCTAATGGGTTGAAAAAGGCGGCTGCCAAGAATAGTTTTTCCATATAAAATAATTCATTTGCAAATTCCACAGAAACGTTTCATTTTTTTAAACAGGCGAAACCAGACCAAGGACTGTATAAGCACTGAAACATGGTATTCAAATACCATGTCGTTCATTTGCATCCACCTGTTTTTGTACATACTGTCAATTTGAACAGAAAAAATCGTGAGAGGAAATAACAGAATTTAAAAAAAGCTTTAAATATATTAGAAAACATGTTGTAATGCTTGGTTGAAACGGGAAAGTTGGTGTATTGATAAAAAAAAGTGACAATATGCAACGGAAAGAGACTTGACACATAATTCTGTGTATATACGTGCAAATCAGGGGCCTAGGACTGCAGGGGAAAGGGGGACAGGGCCCTCGTGTGAAGAGGGCCATAAAGTCCTAGAATGAATAGTTTTGGATGTGGGGAGGGCCCATAGAAAATGCCTCTGTACGGCCTCCAGATTTCTTTGACACACTACTGGTACAGAAAACATGTGACTTAAACACCTCTGCCACACTGGAGAGACAGAAAATAGCAGCAGATGAAAACATATCTGAATGAAACGATGAGAAGGCTGTATTTTCCCACCAAATAACACATGAAACACACATAAATGCCACATCTCCAACATGTTTCCCACACCATTTTTTTTTCACTCCAGCATACACAGCCCCACACAGAAATGGCTTCCAGGCAGTCGTGAGAAAGTATGAGATCCTCTTCAGTAACCCTTTAATGGGTGAAAGCATCCACAACCCTGAGAATAAAATGTCGGGGCTGAGTTAGTGGCACATTACAGAGTGAGAGAAAGAGCTTCTGTGAACGAGCGTTTGACCGGCTGGTCAGTGTGTTAGCTCACCAGCCTCAGTAAATTACCAACCAGCATTACAACTTGTCCTCGTGTCACCCTGCTTCCAGAAGAGCATATTTCAAGAGGACGCCCAGGTGAACCCCGGCTTTAATATCACCTCTTTCTCTACTTTCCTCAAAGTATTTGTCTGTCGACGAGGATCCGAGGAACAACCTTGTTAAAGGCATGCAGTTTGGTGTGTCCTGTGTGTGTGGCTAGTGTGTTCAAGCAGGAATGTAAACAAGGTGCACTCTGACTCTTTGTGCTCAGTAACCTTGTTAGAGTCTATTCTTGTCTGTCTTTAGCTCCGTACCCAGTCACAGACGCGTAGATCGACCTCAACTTTAACAGAAGCAATAATTCAAAGTTGGTCGGAGCAAAGCAGGAAACATGAGTGTGCATTATCTTTTTGCCCTTCTGTCTTTTTGTTTGCTTCCTCTGCATGTACTTCTCTAATTGTGGCCCTTCTTCTGGCTCTACTTCCCTAAAGGTTTATAATGGTGCTGACTGGGGACTGGGGCCCGGTAACTAGAGACTCATTACCAGATAAGCCTGATAAGTGAAGCTCTCTGTTTGTTGTGGCTACATGGTGTGTGGAGACAGAGATCAGACTACTAACTTAACTATTCTGCTCTTTGTGACAAAACTGCACGTGCGCGGTGCAGCAGACAAACTGTGAGTTTGTGCACAGTCTTGCATTAGTAGTATTTCAACTAAGTCTTTGGTTGTGAGCCAACAGTGCAGCAACCATGTGCAAAGTGGAAATTGCATGATGGCCACATCTGTGCAAGAGGTTTCCCAGGGATGTGGTACAAGTTGCGATGGGTGGCCACGCACACACACATGCACACATACACATACACACACATACACACACACTCCCAGAGGTGACAGAGGTGGCCCAACAACCCATATTTCCTCATGGTATTAAAAGAGGAGCTAATCTCACTTCATCAAGCATCTTATGACTGATAACAAGACATCAAGATGTTTTAAAATGTTGTTTTTAAAGTTTTGAAAGTGAAACTTTTTAATTGGGTGACCACAGCAACATTTAAATAATTTTGAGTCCAAAAAGGAAAAGAAAAAAAAAAACAACATAATCCTAGATGAAGGCGTCTATGATTCAACTTTCAAAATAATATTTGATTCCACTGGCTGGTGATGTGGAAGTCTGACTCATTAGCCATAAAGAAAATATTTTTGACCCAGTGTACACACATATTACATCCAGAAGCAGATGTGCTGTATGAGGTAAACACAGTAAATAATATTCCAGAGTTTGAAAAACCCACAAAGCACCATTTCATCTCAAACTGAAACCTCCTTACTATCATGCTTTCCAAAACAACATATCTCTACCCACCTCGACAAGTACCAGAGCTGTTGTAAGGAAATAGACTAACTATAAAATACTATGAAAAACATGTTTTGACAAAATGTCACCATGTCAACAGTAAAGACCAGAAGTCACTTTTTCAGCCTGACAATTGGTTCAATCGGTGCAGTCAGTCGAGGACTTTCATAAACAGAACACAAAGGGGACCGTGTAATCTTTAAATCATACTTTAATAGTAAATGTCATTCCTGTTAATCAAGGCCTTTTTCACAGCAGACATTTTGACATGTCAGGTGCATGAACAACGCCAGGACCCTCAATCGGAGGCAGCTGAAACAAATTCAGCTCTCATTCATTTGACTAATTACACCATTTCCTCCTGCTGCATGTCCTAATATATTATTTTCGAAACCCTAAAGTGAAAGAAAGAAAATCATCTGAGCTTGAGTCACGGCTGCTTTTGGATTACATGTGTGATGACGGCACAACCAGTTACTGTCTTTTAAAGGGGGGCACACATGATAATGTACAGGGATTATGATTTGGACGTCACATCTGATCATACCTTGTTGGAGTGAGCCCAGGAACGGGGTGAGGAACATTTGAATGGAGGGGGCCAGACAGGGGCACAGATTCAAAGAAGGGAGGCCCATTTGGGAGAGGAGTAAAAATGTGTCTCAAAGGGCCCCCACACCCTCTCGACACAGGAGCAAGACACCCAGACTGAAAGAGACACAGCACGCCTTGGTCCCTCGTGACCCACCGCAGCTCCCTCTGAAACCCACCGCACGACAGCTCACATTTACTGAAATGTTCACCCTACTCCACCTCATGACTGCTGAACTCAGCCCCAGCTGTGCAGGGTGGTTGTCTGGTTGTGGTTTTGATGGGTGACGGAACAGTCTCTCTCGACTAAAGCTTGTAAATAATACCCAACAGGTGGATTGGTTTTCTATATGGCTCTCTAGACTGTTTCTGCCCGTCTCCAAGAGGCACAGCTTGCACAACAGATCTTAATCCCTCAAAGTATAAGTAACATTTGCATGTACAGTTGCCACTATCTACCAGGTGTGGGAGATACGCTGGTAAGCTCTGAACCCAGATCTGTCCACGTCGGCCGGCTCAGCTGTGGTTGTGATGGGTGGTGCCACGCTCTTTTTTTCCCCTCTTTCTCTCCAGGTGACACAGTTTGCACAACATGCCTTATTCCCTGATGGCCTAACAGCTAAACACAACAGCTCTCTCTGTGTCATTTACACAGGTGCATTCACTGTTTACACTGTGCAACCTGAGTAACCATCCACACACACACACACACACAGGCACACACACCTGCTTCGACACACACACACACACACACACACACACACACACACACACACACACACACACACACACATCATGAAATAAACCTGAGAGATTAAAGTAACATTAGATAAAAAGGAGGCGTTTTCGTTGTGGATGGAAAATATGCATCCAAGTAAAGATAGACTACAAATGAAAGACACTGCACTTAGACACTCGTGTCCGCAGACACACAAACCATGTGCCAGTCCACCTGTGAGGCTTGTGTTTAGTAGCCATGATCTATTCTCATATTAACTGTGCTAAAAGTGGGAGCTGTGTTCTGGGCCACACTCATTTAGGTCAGATGCAGTTCAGTCAAGTGTAAAAGCATTTTTCACCACTTTCTTGCCATCGCCACTGGGAGTTTTTCATAATTCCCCCAGCTGCTACTTTCACTTCCCCTTTTCCCTCCGTGGTCACATCAAACACTCCTGACCTGGCGTTTTGGATGCTCGCTCAGTTTTTGCTGTGTCCTGTTTGTACTCCAAACTGTGGAGAGACCCAACAACATGTAGGTGCACACAGATAGACGTGTGTGTGTGTGTGTGTGTGTGTGTGTGTTGTTCTCTTTGTGTTGTGATGTTTTGTGTGTGTGTGTGTGAGAGAAAGTGTGTGAGAGTAACAACAGGTGCACCTTTGTTGCATCCTGTTGTACAGCTGCTGCCCTGCTTGGTGTCTCTTCTGCCAGCAGAACCTGAATTCTCACATCTATCAGGTTAAGCTCTGTACAATATTTTATTAGTCTGTTTTTTTCTGTATTTGGCTCACACACTTTCCACTTTCCAGTTGGTAAATAGCTGAACAAATGCTACCTTTTCTGATGACGCACGTAATGATGATGTGACCCAAAAAAAGTCACAGGGAGGCCCAAGGACACACACACACACGCACGCACACACACATCAAAGTAAATGATGTCAGAGCTGTTCACATATGATACATATGAACTAATACCAATATTACATCATCTAATGTTGGCCTCAGCTGTTTTTTGTCTGTATGCTGTAGAGCATTTTTGTAGAGCATTATGTGCATGCAAGTACTGAAATCAAATGAAATAATGAGTAATTAAGAATGCAAATAAAATGTGTTTCCAACTAATCTTGTATTCGTGACTAAAGAGGCGTCCCTTGAACTTACCCAGCACTGTGTCCAAATTTGATAGTTATCCCCTTGAGATGAGAGATTCCAGTGTAGGTCCAACTTTCTTTCCCTCTCCACAAAAAGCTGTAGGACCACCAGCTTTTTACTACACAGTCTGATCTCATGTTTTTTTTTGGCTCTTTCAGACACAGTTGTTTCAGACTCTGTGCAGATGTGTCAGCATTTCTTTCAGCTCTATCTGCAGTGACAAAACTTTACATGGCTTGTTCTGATACTTACTATGACAACCAGCAACCTCCAACTGTGGTTAGCAGTCGTAACTGCATATTGACGACTTAATTGATATTTAGTGATTTATTCTCAAACTGTGAGGTTTAAAATATATATAAAATTGTAGTTAATGTAAATTTTGGCTGTTCTTTGATGTATAAATTAACTAAAAAACAAAATTGATAATTAGAAAACTAGAAAAACTAGCAACAAATATTACAACACTCTTAGCTTATCCTTAAGGCACGTTGGGAACCACAGCCGTAGATCACAGCACATTTCACTTTAGACATGATGCATCGCTTTTGCAGACATGGGCCAATCAGATGTATTCTCACTAGGCAGATAAATGTAAATTTATCCTTTCTTTCCAATCACCATTTTGGAGCACAGAGGAGCACACCTCAGTTGAGAAAATGTAGGAAAATGTTTTGTTAACTTGTTAAAGTGATGAGAACATGCACTAGATTTCCACACTCAACCATGAGTCACGCAGTGCGGTGTGATAATAAGCCTTAAGCATACGGTATGTTAAGAAAAAGGAGGAGACTAACATTATCTCAGCAGTGAAGAATGAGCACTAAATGAGCTCCATTTAAGTATTAGGCTAATTGTAAATGATGACTGGCTCAGTCTGGTGGTCTGGTGGAGAAATCAGGTTAAAAAAAAAACATTAAAAAAATAGGAGTGGAATTTTAAACACTTGAATGAGCAGTGCAGTACATCCTCTGAGGGTGGTGGTCCACAGAGTTCTGCTGAAAACCATTGTGGATTTCATTAGCAGCTTTTTGTGCACCTGAAACTGAACTAGAAGCAGACATCAGTTCATGCTTTGTCGTTTTGCAAAATGTTTTAATCTGCAGGCTGTAACTTTGAATATTAATAGTAATACACCATCACTTAAGATAGTATATGTTTGGTGTAAGTGCACAGGAGCATGAGGCAAATTAGTACCTGGGGACAGACGATTATGTTCTTAGTGTTAGTTTATGCTGATCAACAGGATAATCTCCTCATGTTTGTGATGCAGGCTGTTGCGACTGAGTTGGTCGTCTTTTTACCACACTGTTTCCTCCTTTTTGAACAGTATTTGATTAAAAAGTATGAAAAGACAGACTAAGTCATTGTTGGTTTTAGTCTTTTCATGATACTAATATAAATCTCAAACATCGTGCAGGCAATCCCTGATTTAATAATATGACGTTATGCATCGACCGCATGAAAAGTTATTGCAACCATCTACACTCTGCACCTCATCAGTCTGAGTGTAGTAGTTCCAGACTTCCTCTCTGAAGGTTTTACTTGGAACTGATCAGTCAGCGCTAAGCGGAGAGAGTCCTTCTGTTCTATAAGTCTTCACCAGAGACCTTTAATCCACAGGAGAGGGAATGAGAGGAATGAGTTGAAAAAAAAAGTGTCTAATTCCTCAGAAAAAGGGCCGCTGACGACACCAGTGTCAGAGTTAATGAGGGACTCGACCCTGTGACCTGCAGGGTCAATAGGTGGTCTATGATGCAGTGTGTTGACGGATTACAGCCCTTATGTTACTGCTCGCCTCCTTAGCACAACAGACTGTTAGACCTGAAAAGGCAGCAGTTGATGGACAGATTGATTGATGTGACAATTGATCGCTTTGGACAGCTAATCAGATGACATGATGGACAGTTAATTTTTATGATGGGATGAGTTTTTTTATTTGTGATTTTTACTCACTGATGACTGTACGTAGCACTCCAGATGAAACTTTTTTAGTTATTTTGTTAATCTGTACTGCTGACATATTTGGATCTAAAAACATGTTGTTCCTGTTTACTCCTTCCTCTGGAATGTGGAAATTCCGATGTAGACCCTCTGTCCCTTTTCATTGAGAAAAGTTCCCATACGCAGCCTCATACTTTACGCGCGCTTTTCTTGCCTGGATGAAAAAACCCTCCCTTTCACTCTGTTCTTCCTGGAACCTCCCACCACAGGCCCCCACCTTCCCACCCCTCCTAAACTTTTTTTCTTCTTGGAGGGACTTTAAGGAAGAATGTCATTCAACACATTCAACCGCGCGCCCCCAAATCTCTGCTGCAAACATGTTCCCACTGATTCTCTCAAAGAATTAATTGCTCCAAATAATCTCACCATCTGGTTGTGGAGGTCCATACCTACGAGGCTGCCTGCATTACTGAGGCTGAGGCCTATTCAGGCGCCCGCAATGCTGCTGTGGTGCAGAGAGAGAGAGAGGTGGTGAGGCTTGCCAGGAGGCTGAAAAGAGGAGGGAATGACAAAGACCACCATCTGCTCCTTGTCTTTCTTGTGGGCGACCCCGGACGCCAGCAGAGACCCCGCATCTCTATGATCCAACTGCAGACCACTGACTGGAATGTTATTGAGAGAGAGGATGGGGAGAAGAAGGAAGGCAGAAAGTGAGAAAAGAAAGACAGAAAGAAAAGAGAAAGAAAGAACGGAATCTTGCGAGCGAGAGGATCCTACTTCTCTCATCTTCATTTCACTGTTTTTTACTCTCCTGGTGTGTCTTTCCCCCTCTTACGCATACCGTTACTGTCCAAATCCCAATGTGACAAAAACAAACGTTTAAATGCTGCAAAAGCTAAAATGTAAATCAGTTGTGTTTTCACAAGCTAGGCTGAAGGTTGAATCTCCTCTGATGTCAGAAAAAACATTTCCACAAACACGGTGAAGCTCACGGCCTGTTTTTGCAGCCCAGTTGGAACCATTCATCGAGCTCATCCCAGCACAACGTCATTGATTATTATTAAGTCCAAATGAAATATAGAAACTTTTGGCTCTGAAGGACTGCACCATGTCGGCTCTTTGATTGGTGGAGCATCTTTGCGAGCGGCCACTAAAAATAGTTTGTTGTGTCACATGAATTCAAACAGACACACAGGCTGTTAACCAGACGTTGTTGTTAGCCAGAGTTCAGTCCCATCTGTGATTCACCATTTATATGAAGCAACGTTGTGATTCAAATTACTGACAAACAGATGTGAATGTTGAGACTAAAAGATCTGTTTTCTGTTTGTTCTGACAGTCTGGTCATTTTCCACAACTGGGCCAGAAAGCTAACAGTAACTAGTCCTCTTCCGCTCTATAAAGCAGGATGATAAAAGCAGGACTCTGCAGGGATCAGCACGGACATTTAATGGGAACCACTACAAACTACGCTAACCAGCCTCCATTCTGAACACAGCACACTAGTTCATCTCAAATATTTTACATACATACTTGTTGAAGAAGAGGATTAATATCTTAACCTTCATAAGCAAAGGATGTTGAATGCTCATCTCTGGATAAGTGCCTTGGAAAAATGCATATGTACAATATGTCCTAAAATCTTCTCTATTCAAATTCAACCAATACAACAATCATGTTGTGCCTGTTCTCTGTAATAAGAACAGGAGGCCAGTGCAGGAGCCCACCCCCCGCCTCCACAAACACACAAACAAACTTTAAATGATTGACCCGTCATCTCTTCATCCCTTCACGTCTCCTATCTTGTCCAGCAGGGGACAATGCATCTGCTGTCTTCATGTAATCTCTCAATCTATCTGAATAATTCATTTCTTTTGTAACTTTTCGACCTGCCAGGCTCAAAAATCCTTGTTTGTATCGTTTCTTGCACCTTTCCTACACTTTTCCTCCACCTGTCTTCTCTTTTTCTCTCGTTATGATCTCTGGGAGAAAAAAAAGATTTTCCTCTGCAAAGCATCTGCCCCCCTTTCCCAGTCAATTATGGCTTTTCACAGAAAGAAAAGCAAGTGTGTGTGTTGTCGGGGGTGGAGGTTCAGATCCACTTGGACTGGAATGTGTGGTGGTATGTGGTGGAAACGATGGAGGCTGAATGAAGGTTTCGTGCCCTATAGTGTGTGTGTGTGTGTGTGTGTGTGCGCGGTGTGGGCGGTTGCTGTTGCTGCCTTCCTTGTGTGAGCAGTGTGTGTGGATGTGTGTGTTCTTTGTGCTGCAGGGTGTTTGTGCCCTCTCCACCTCCACACCCCTGGGAAAGTGCAACAGGTGTGCCTTCCAGCGCAGCAGTGGCAGTATCAGGGCTGAGGGGCTGAAGGCGGGGTGCTCCGACCTCCCTCCGCGCACCACGGCCCAGCATGCATCCTGTCCATGAGATCCACCAGCCTGACCACCACCCTCTGGCTCCGACGCTGTTTCTGAGAAAAAAGGCAAAGAATGTGGTAGCTAATTGCTCCATTAACATCACAATCGAACAGGCAGATCACACACACACACACACACACACACACACACACACACACACACAACACTGAGTTGTACTTTCACCATGGTGCTGCGGGCATCTAGAGGCAAATTCACAACACACTTCACCCCTCTGTACCTGCTCGCTGTCAGACCTCATCACTGTTACTTACTGAAAAAGCACTTAGAAAACAAACAAACAAAACAATCACTGTGGTAGACGTAGAGCTGAAACAACCGTTGAACTGAGCTGAAAAAATCCTAACATCACAACAACACATCATCAAACATTTGCTGCCTTTTTCTGACTTGAATTATTGTGTCTTTTAGTTTTGATGAAACAAGATTTTTATCTATACCCAGCTAAAGTGGTATTTTTTACTATTACTCAAACCATTTACTACTCAAACCACTGGCTGTGTGTGTGAACGTCAGAGAGCAGGAAAACTTTTACTCTTGTTCTATTCTCAACGGTCTCACCTGTCATATCTTGTTCCTCTCTGTGATTAAAGTCCTCTCTGAAGGAGGGAACATCTTCCAGCCTTTGACAATCAGATACTGTTTCTGACCTCACGGATGAACTTTCATAATCAGAAATTGTTCTCTGTCCTGTCTTGTGGATGACTGAAGATGCAACATATTTAATTCTGAAAGTGTCACCTGTGACTTTTGACACATCTCTCCCAACCCATATTCACTGAATAAAAATCAACATATCATTGGGGGTTTTACACAACCTCCTTTTGTCAGACTTAATGATAAGACTTTGAGGGAATCCTGAAACTGTGAAATGTTGAGATGGTTTGATATACTTAGTGCAGCTTCCTCCCACAGTCCTGTGTTTCCTATCCCACCGCACTCTGCTTTTGTGGAGCATCCACGCAAACTTAGAGATTTTCAAATATGAACTTGTCATGGAAACTTGCCTGCTTGGTCTTGAGTCTAAACAGCTTTATTTGGATGGAGCGAAGCACTGGAGCCTATCTGAAATGAAAAGATGTGGCGTAAGAAGGGCTTACTTTCAGAGGCAGGGCTCAAAGTGTGCGCCGTTAGTTCCCTGAGCTCTGAGCGGCTCCTGGAGTAGTATTTGCAGTGCGGGGAGAGGAGCCAGCACAGATGGTTAGGTACCAAAGGCAGCGGACTTTTTCTCATGCCTTTAAATAGGAGCGCTCTCTTTCTTAGCTAATATTTAGCTCCTTCAAATGCTAATGGGGTGGATTCGCTCTCCAAGGTTAGCATAACAACTATGGGAAAGCCTTTAGATCTCAGACATTTGTTTACCAGATGAAAGGGCCCGCACATCGTAATGGCAGAGAGGGAGCGAGTCAGGCCTCTCAGCACTATATCTCCTCGACTACCCTCAGTCAATTTCAAGTTACAAGGCTGCACCATTTGTGCCATTTTCTAACACTTCATTTCCCCCAACACTTATTTTCCTCTCTGATGATTCTGAGAGGAAACTGTTTCCACCCTTTAATGTGATGTCGTGTGTGTGTGTGTGGGAAGTGGGATTCTGTATCATAATAAATAAAGGCTGGGAGAACAGATAGCTGCATTACTTGAATGGACTGTTATGATGCAAAAGAAAGTTAGAAAAATAAATCAGCGATGCTTTGTGTGTTTTCATAGCATTTATTTATATCGCATCACCGATTATTTTGATAGAAGCAGGAAACAGCGTTCTTCATTTTGTGTCATTTTTGTAATTTGAGCCCTTCTTCATTTTTTTTCTAAACCTGTTCAAATTACTGAAGGCATTTGCATTTTCAGCATAAACAAGAGAATTTGGGCTCCAGAATGTTTCTGTCTATTTTTTTTTTAATTCAAAGAAAAACACAGTTTGTGCTGTATCCATGAGCTGCTTTGATTCTGTTTTTA